>JAXGGA010016867.1:0-25670 GCA_038373865.1 Uloborus plumipes | reverse complement strand
TCTGTAAGTGAGACTGGGTCACAGGCCCCGTCATTTAGGGGGGGCAGGGGGGGGGGCAATTCCCCCCCCCCCCGACTTTGAGAAATCAATGTATTTGACATATAAGTGGGCGTGTTTTCGTTGTTTTCTGGTGAAATTGTATTGTGTTTTTATCCTTTGCCCCCCCCCCTGGAAAAACTTGAAATGACGTCCTGCTGGGTCAATAAGTGAGACTGCGTAAACGTGCCCCGGGTACGAAGCACGTTTACACAACAGACATTGGTCTAAAACTTATCTTTTTAACGCTTAAATACTCAAACAGGGCAAAATCTGAATGCACAAACCTCAACTTAATTGACTGCTTTATAAAACCATAACGTCGAAAATTCCCTAAATTAAAACATAAAAATTAGCAAATTTATTTTTAAAAAAATCTGCGTAAACGTGCTTTGGTCTACTCTACTACGTGTTCTTTGTAGTCTCGTTAATTTTCTCTCTTAATCCTTATAACAATTTTATTTTTCACGTTTCTTGTATGTTTCCAAGTAATGATTAGTTCTTACTTTCAATAAACAATAACAAAAAAAATTTAAATCACTGTTTTTGAATCATAAACTACAATTTCAACCAAAACAATGTTTACTTAAACTTAACAAGTGGTTTTACTTACCTTTATTATTAATTTTCTTTTTAATTTTTGATATACATTTCTTATTCTAAATAATACTTACAACTACAGAGTTTCAAAACGATTGAAATATTAAATCACATCAGAAAATTAAAAAAAAGGAGTTTTATATTACAATAATCCTTATCAGCTGCATAGAGGTTTCTTAGTGAAACCATAACCACCGCTCAAAAGTCACATTTTTGTCAATTAATCATTTAAGTCACACAGTCTAGGCTCTTTAAGGCTACAGTGGACAAATAAAATTGATTTTTTTCAATTATTGATTTATATGTCTAAAACTTTGTGTGCTTGTATTATTGTATATTTACTACATCTAAAAGCATGAAGAACACAAATTAGTGCAAAAACAATGAATACTTTTTTTCAAATTTCAAATTTAAATATTTTTAACCGACTTCAACAAAGGAGGAGGTTATCAATTCAAAGCGTATGTTTTTTTTTTTTGTTTGTTCGCACATAACAGCTGATCTACTGAACCGATTTGGACGATTTTTTTTAAATCGATAGGAAATGGTGTAACTTAGGTACCATGTACTCATATGACGATATTTGTTTACTAGAAAAAAAGTTATTATGGAAAACAGTAAATTTCATGTCATTTCCTCATTAAATGATTAAATTTTCAATACATTGTTGCAAAAATTTTTTGCCTCGCAACAGCAATATTAATAGTAATCATGATGAAAAATTTGAACCAAGGCTTAACTTAATCTAACATGAAACTCATTAGCGGTAACGTACGTAGTATGTGTTAAAATCTTATAAACAACGAGAAACTAGAATTGCTTTGAAATATAAATTAGTTGACAAACCGTTGATATTTAAATGGCTTTGATTAAGCTAGTACACAAATAAATACCAGAGAATAACAAAGATTATTTTTTAGTGTCAATCGTTTATAATTTCAGACGCGTTGATAGTTTCTTCCTTTTTTTCAGTTTATTTTATGGAGCATTTACTTAAGAAAATTAGGTTAAGTTCCGTAATGGAAACATTACCTTATTTCATAAGTACACTTACACTAAAAAGAATAAAATAAAATAATTTTGGAAAAAAATAGAACCGACTTCAGTTGGAAATTGCTCTAAAAAGTAAAAAATAATTTTTTTCTTTGAACACCATCGAAACTACTTTTAAACATAAGCTTTGAAGTCGGCGCAAAAACGATAGGTCAAATGATATTTAACCATATTTTGCCAACATTTTTCGGAGAAACCATTAAAAATTAAAAGCAGAATATTTGTACCATTACACGAATGTGTGGTAATGAATGAAATGTATGCGAATGCTTTTAAAGAACCTGGATCCATTAAAATGTACATAGTTGAATTATAGTTGCGTATGATTCTATACATTGTTTTTGCGCCGACTTCAAAACTTATGTTTAAAAGTAGTTTCGATGGTGTTCAAAGAAAAAAATTATTTTTTACTTTTTAGAGCAATTTCCAACTGAAGTCGGTTCTATTTTTTTTCCAAAATTATTTTATTTTAAAAAAGTTTCAAAATGTTCCAGGCGACGCAATTTTTTTTCAAACTTTGAATTTCCACTTAATTTTCAATCATTAGGCATGATTGCATAAAACAATGCATCACATGCAATATTTTATGTGGTAGTTTATAAAAGATGGCTGAAAATGAAAATTTATATGATTTTTTCAACTGAAAATTTTTATTTTCAGCCATCTTTTATAAACTATTTCATAAAACATTGTTTTTAATGCATTGTTTTGTGCCATCATGCCTAATGATTGAAAATTAAGTGGAAATTCAAAGTTTGAAAAAAAATTGCGACGCCTGGAACATTTTGAAATTTCGTTAAAAAAATACTTAAATTTGAAATTTGAAAAAAAAATATTCATTGTTTTTGCACTAATTTGTGTTTTTTATGCTTTTAGATGTCGTAAATATACAATAATACAAGCACACTAAGTTTTAGACATATAAATCAATAATTGAAAAAAATCAATTTTATTTGTCCACTGTAGCCTTAAACGCAGTGTAGCCTTTTAGATCGACTCGAATGGTTTCTCAAGTGTTACAACCAGCATCGCCTCTCTCTATTTCTGGCCCATATCTCCTACTCAACTGGCATCTGATGCTTCCTGTCCGAGTCCCTCTTTTCCGACTCGACCACACACACTCCACTCTCCTCCGGTTAATTTTATGTCCCTCTTTGTTAGTACGGAATTCTCCTCGATGGTTTTTCCTGGTAGCTTTCCGATGGGCACTTGTTTCCCTCTTTTTCATGAGGTGTCCCAGATCAGTGTTTCTTCTAAACCTTTTTTGACCCGTCGACCGGAAAGAGGCTTTTGGGAAAAAGTCGTGGACCGGTGATATTTGTTTCTGTTCATTTTTTACTTTCTGTTCACCTTTTTTCCATGCAGAGGAAAAAAGAAACCTCACATTTCAGACCGTTAAAACCTTTTTTATTTATTAATTTTATTTTTACTTTTTTTTTTTTTTTTTTTTGAGCAGCTGCTATTTGCTTTCAGTTTGGACCTGAATCGTTGTGTAGTTCCTATTTTAGCTTATCAGTCTGCCAACGTCTCACGTCCTTGTGCTCCACCAACCCGATTCTACTCACCTGCCCATGCAGTGCACGGTGGCATATGGTGGCACAACGGGACGGAGTCCGCAACAGTCCAGCTGCTCCACCATACCGGATATTGTGGTGAACAAACTCATACATGCGCGCACCTTTTTCTTTTTGGAGCAGTGAGGAGTTTCCGTATCTTCTTTGTGGAAAAAATACCCTATCGACTTATGGACAGTGACTTGTGAAATTATTTCGCAAATGACTAGTTGGGTTATTTTTTATATTTTGTCACGAAATAAAAATCATAATAAATGAATAAAGTGTAGATAAATACAGCTCTGCTTAATGCTAAAAACTTTAAAAAATATATTTAAACATTAGAATAAGATGAAAAAACACTGCACAATTGTACATGATAAATAAATATTGCTAGAAAAGATGACAAGGAAAATTAAAACCTAAGATTTCTGCAAAAGCTAATGGATGAAGCATTATTATTTGCGTGTGTGTGTGTGTGTGTTTCAATGCTGATTTTTTCCTTCTTTTATTTATTTTGAATGATCAAACACCTTTGAGGACCGGTCAAATGTTTCCTCAGAACATTGTCGGTCAGTCGGAATACTGCTGCGAATTGCTATCACAGTGAAACCCCAAAAGGCCCAATAGACAGTAATATTCATTCCTTTTTTCTTGTTCTTACTTACTGGTTTAGTTTAATTTTTTAATCAAATCATCTAGATAAAATACCTAAAAACAATAAGATATTTCCTTTAACACTGATCAAACGCCGTCCTGTTACTTATGTAATTTTGATTTTGAACAAAACAAACCTTACAAAAAAAACTATTCAATGTATTTTTATGCAATTCTAAAAAGTTATGAAATACAGGAAAGCCATTTATTGTGCAGTAAAATATAATGAAAGTACGTATACTCCTTAAAAATTAAAATACTAAAAGAAAAAGAAAGATTAAAACTAAGATTTTTTTTTTTTGAACTGAATCAAGTAACAAATAGGAAGCAAGGTAAAAAGATAAGCTGAGAATTAGTCAACAATTTTTAGCTATTTGTAAAACAATTATTTTTTTTTAATCTGTCTGAAAGTATGATCGACTTAAGTCTGTTACTTTCAATTTATTATTAAAATGGTTTTCGCGTTTTCAAATATTTATCATTGCGAAACATAACTGATAAAAAAAGAAAGAAAAAGCTCTGCATTAAGTAAAACTGCCATTAAAAATTTTTTTTTACATTATTTACTATACAACATAAAATGTTGGGGATATTTTCCTCTGTTTTCTGAGGGAATTACGATGCTTTGTGGCAAGACATTTTTCCACTTAAACTTATTTACTTATTTAATAATACATTTATTTTTTATCCCATCATCAAAGCTTTTCATAAGCTTTGCAAACACCAATAAGCTTATTTTTGAATACAGAAGGAATGCACACCATCAAATAACTTTCCTGATGTTCAAATTCAGACATGTCTAAGCTAAAATGAAATTCTAATGCATTTATGCCAAATTTTGATTGATAGTTGGGGATATTGCAAAGGAGGAATTTTCCGTCTCATAACATTTAACGAAGTTTTTTGCCTTACGGATGAAAAATGATCAAAGAGGGGTGTGATATTTTTTTAGTATTTAAATTTTTTTAATGTATTTGAACTAAAAGTAATACATTGTGATTTTTCATTTCACTCTGTTATACACTTTTAGCTTCATAAATTATGTCTAAAGAATTGATTTTAACCACAAGTCAATTTAGATTGGGGAAGGACGTCGTAGTTTTTGACTTTGTTTCTTATAGAATAGGGTATCTGTCTGCTTTATCGGATTATCCACAAAATATGGACAATAATCATTAAAAACAAAATAGGTCTCGCTTAAAAAAAAAGCAATTTTTGTACCACCTAAATCCAGTGATTACAAAATCCTTCCATTTCGACATCTCACCCACACCGTAGGGGAAGATGCCGAAATGTTTGTGTGATTTTGTGTGCCCGTTTGTGCAATTTCGTAGGTGAAAGATGCCGTGCACGATGTTTTTGCACCAACTGCAGCATACAATACATTTTATGGAATCACATTTTTTCCGACGGCTTGGTATAGCTTTCTGGGTCTTTGTTTCGAGTAGGATATTTCGAGTAGAATCATTATCTTTAGGGGGTGTCGAAAAGCTATGGCATCGACGATGACGTATAATATTGTATAATATAATAAATGGATATATAAATAAGTTTAATTCTCTGAAATAAGATTGCCTGAAGAGTATACAACCTATAATTCACTGAAGTTCTCAGTTTAATAGGTACAAATGTGTACAATGTTCCAAAAACTACTGTATGATATTTTCCATCTTTAAACTAGTCCAAGTTAGTTTTAAAAATATAACAATAAAATGTTTTACTGTTATCTTTTTTAAAACATAACAATAAAAAAGATAATGTTTTATTTCATGTTTTATTGTAACTTTTTTAAAACATAAAAATTATTCAACAAAAACCATTCGTGTTATTTTATCTTTCTTACTTTTTGTTCTCTATTTTAAATGCTCAGGAAAGTTCCCGAATTTATAATACATTACACACTTTAATTCCGGAACTCTTCTTAAACTACGCTCAAATTGTTTACTAATATTTAAAACATAATGCTGTTTTTACATTATTCTGAAAACATGAAAATATATTTTTGATTTTAGATTAGGGTAGCATAAGAATGGAGTTTTAAACATTGGTTGAATTCTTTTATTTTTTAATTGGTAAAGCCATTTATCACCCTAATTTATGTGGAAACAGTTTTTTTCAATAAATGTATTATTCTAATCATAATATTTCTCTTGCAAATTTTCAATAACGTATTTTTACTATCTATTTTATATCAGAATATTTTATGGATGTACCGTCGGCGATAGTATTTTCCTTCTTTTTTTTCGTCATTTGTTTCCATTTACAATGCTCTCTATTTCCATTTTATCACTTCTTTATTGAAATCTTTAAAGCGCTCTAGATTCGGAAAAAGCTCGTAAATTTTCCCAGCAGGAAATCGACAGACCCAAATGAAGAAAAAATCCTCCCGAATAGCTTTCGGAAAGCTATACTGTTCACCGAAAGATGACCTTTTACAAAACCAGTATCCAATTCTTTGCTTTTCAATTCCCAGAAATGCATTACTGTACACAATTCATTTCTTTGTTTTGAAAGACTTGCTCAATGTATTTCATTTGTGGTGGCTTATAAGCTTAGCTCAGCTCAAGTTCGGGAAAAAATAATCATAAAATATTTGCTTTAAAAATTAAGGAAACGCTACATTAATAAACATTTTTTCAACTAAAATGTCAGAGTCAAATATAACAACGAAAATCATCTTATAAACTGGGTGATTTTCTGCTTAAGCCTTTATTTTTAGATTTTACCCAATTTTTACTTTTTTATTTGGTCTAAGCTTTTATAATGCTCTTGTCACGCATAATTCTGATAAACGAAAAACAAATCTGACGCTAGGAAACTTCCTTTAGTCTGACAAATCTTTTCCATCTTAGTGAGAAGAAAAAAAGAATCTAAGTATTTTACGAAAGCCTTCTTGTCTATTTCAGGGACGGTGCTCAGTGGATTACTGAAATTAAAAAATAAATAAATAAAAAAATAATGATAATGCAAAGTGGTTAAAAACAGTACAATATTGTTTATATAAAGCAGTAAGTAACAGTAGGTAAGTCCATGGATCGAAAAAACGAGTTGGCGGTGTATAGCATTATTTAATATACCTTATATATTATTTCTCTGGTCTGTTTTAGTGTTACCAAGTAGAAACTTTCGTTTTTTTTTTTTTTTTAGACATTTTGATTTTTACCCTTTATTTTAAAGTTTCTGTGCCAGATATTGGCGAAAAATATACCCACTGTCTATTTTTTTTGTTACCCCCCCCCCGTTTTTTTTTCTTTTTTTTTTTTTCTTTTTAATTCCACAGTACTTCAAACAATAACGTTTGAATACTAAGAAGCAGTGACACGGTTGGATAGAGCACAGCGTTAGTAACGCGAGGGTTACAGGTTCAATCCTGCTGTGGGTTTTGTTGTTTTTGATTGCCTTTTTTTCATCAATTTATGGTTAATTTTGATCCAAATATCCAAAAATATAGACTCTGAACTCATTTTAGGATTTTAAACCACAGTTGCACTGTTGCATTAAAACCGAAAAATAAAATGTTAACTTTATAATTTAGCATGAATAAGGCTGATAGCCCTGCTCCACATCAGCGTAAAACGCGACCGGATTTGAAGGCAAAAACCGAAAATCCGGGTACTTTCCATAGGAACACTATTTGCTCCATTTTACGCTTCTGCTTTATTTTTCTGCTTTACGTCAATGTGGAGCAGGGCCCTAATATTTCGTAAATGTGATTGTTTCCTTAATACTTTATAAAAATAAGAAACTTTTATTTTCTTCTAAATTGGCGAAAAATAACAATTCACTTTGTGCATGCTTTTCGAAAAACTTTTTATTTCTTTATTTCTTTCTTTCTTTATTTATTTATTTATTTATTTATTTATTTTTTTGAATTACTGCTGTCAAGTGAGAATGCTTTGCATGGGATAGATAGTTTGTAAATGAAAGTCATATGAATGCTATCTTTAATATTTCTTAATTATTTTTTATAAAAAAAATAGAGCACACGAGGACTTAAAAGTTCTTATTACACTATTTCAACGGCTTGTTTTTGAAGAGATGCAATTCATTACAATTGAAATAAGTATACTTAAGCTTCACTAGCACTTCTGCTGAGTAACGCTCGATATATGAGTCTCCTTAGTAATATGTATGAAATGACATTTTGCTTTTTTTCAACCAAAAGTACTCAAGTTTCAATGATGTTTAAAAAAATCAAATTATATTTTTCACTATCTCAAAATTCGATAGGACCCTGCTCGTTGTGATTCTTGTTTCTAAAAATAAATCCCATTGCACAATCATAATTGTGAGAAATAAAAAACTTTATTGAATTCAATCAAAATTCAAGTGAATTCCACTGCCTATATGATGGGTGTCTACAGATGATTATGCACAGGTCAAAATGGTCAGATATATATGAAGTCAATTCAAGGGGACAAGCTCAGGATTTGAAACATGCTCGAGGACGCCTCTGGACCGGAAGAGTTTGCATCATAAGCATAAAAAAGTAAAATCTACGAAACATTAATTACGGTCATACACAATCGTGATTGCTTAGAAAAAGGGAAAAAGTGAAATGTTTCAAAGACTGAATCTTTATGCTGTTCTAATAGCAGACACATACCAGATCTTCTGCGAGATATACAAGTGTCAGCTCAGCTTCTTGAGGATGCATAAAAATTATTTCTCCCTTTTATTAAATGTTTTAGATCCTAAAAAGGACGGGTAGAAATCATCTTATATGGAAAAATAGATTCACGCTCTTTTTCTGGTTTATTTCCACTTTCATAAGCAAAAAAAGAAAAGATGTTGACCCGAACTAAAATCCTGTCTTGTTTTTCTTCCGTTGTCTCTCATTTTATTTTCTTTAATCGAAAATTCCTTCATTTTTATTACTGAGTTTTGCAATTTGCTGATCATTGGGAGAAGTTATGGTGGTCTATTCAATAGAATCTTTGAAACTGAGTAGTGCAATATGGTTGGCTGTTTGGTTTCTTTAGGTTTTCTGGCACAAGATCATTCATAGGCTATATTGCTCCAAACAGTGAGGTGTAATATGGGAACGAGATTAGTCGGTGGCTAAGGAAATGGGTCGTTAATAGAGGTGGTCACTCTTATAAGTTTCACGGTAATTGTTATTTTAAGCATTCGGAGCTACACTGGATCAAGTCTATGAATATATCATCCGCTTTATTCCGGAACTCCTTCAGCTTTCTCTCTCAAATTCTTTTTAAAAAAATCGGAATTTGTGCTATCAGGATCAGGAAGTAAGTAATATTTTTGAAAGTAACTGCAACATTTTTATTTCTGTTTAAAAAGTTCAACAACGTACTATTATTTTTTTTTTTAAATCTCTTTCTCTATCTTTTTTACAATTCAAAAAGAAAAATCCTTAACTTAATTCATTTACTCTACAATTCCACTTTTAATTTTTAGTCATACTAACTTTTTTAAATAGTTTTATTTATTTATTGATTTATTAGGTGAAAATAGTGCATCAATGAATTTGCATTTTTATAAAAATACGTTATTAAAATCCTATAGGAAAATGCATGCCAAATGTAAACATGCTTGACAATGCATAAGTAAATAATAGGATTACAATCTTCACGATAAGTTCAAACTGGTGTGATATTTTTTTCTATGAATCTCTGTACTTCCATTTTAACAGATCCTATTAACGTAATTTATTAATTACACGCATTATGTTTTGTTATAGTACCATTTAAAGGGATTTCCCATTAATTGCATTAAACTCATTCATAATTATTTTATTCTAAGTATGTATTTTTGCGCTTCTTTAAAAGTAGTTAAGTATGAAGTGCTGTTCACTGCGCCGATTGTGTAATCAATCTCTTTTAAGCTCAACAATAAGTGCTGCAGCTATAATTATGGCAAATTTAGAAATAGAAAAATATTTGCATCAATAGTCTTAGCCATTTAAAACTTAATTGAAAAAACATAAAAATCTTTAAACTACAAAAACCATCTTTTCTTTGTTTTTGCTTTCTTTAATAGAATGATCTTCATATTTAGTAATATTTTTTATTACACCTGATTATTCCAAAGCACATATTTCACTTTAAAAGAGGATATTGTTCTTAAATATGAATAAATCTTTGTAGTTTAACTTAAATCAACAAATGTTGAGAGAGACACATTGAGCCGATTCTTTCTTCCTGGTTGTATTTAGAGTGTTTTAGCAGTGTAAATATAGTCACCAGCAAGAAGACTCATAAAACACTCACACAGAAAAAGAAAATTTGTTAGAACATTCTTCTTAAAAGCAGTAGAATAGTGAGCTAAATACTTTAAGGTTTATGGCATAGTATCTGTCTCATGTAAGAATGAATGTGCTTCAAGTTTTACACATCCGTCCCATAACACATTTCTCCATGCGAAAATTTAAATTAAATTATCTTTCGCAGCAGTTTTTACAAACAAGGTTGTTTTCGTATAGTAAGAAACACAAGGTCCCAATGACGACAGCTCTGAAAAAAAGTGATAACAGAAAACAAATACATTTTTTTTATTAACGTCCATATAAAAAGCTGTTTGAAACGCTTTTGATGAACCTTAAAACACTAACAAAAAACCATGTTTACTCCAATGGAAAGAAGGACGATTAGTCTCACATTAAAATATTGACATTATTTTATTATTTTTTTGTTACTCCTGAAAACAATGTTCTAGCACATATCGCACACAGGCCATTCCGCGATAAAAACGTCATTTTGTCCCGCACGTGACATTCATGTATTTATTTAAAACTAGTGATTTTAAAGGATACCAAACAAAATTTTGTTGGGTACGAAATCACAAACCAGTGTGGGGTTTATTTCGCAAAGAACTTTGGCAGCTACCTTTTAAAATTACTCTTTTTAATAAAATATATGAACGTCACGTGAAGGACAAAATGGCGGCGCTTTCGTGGAATGGCCCACACATAAAATAACAGAAGCACTTTCGAATTAGATTTTTCCTATAGATGTGCCCCTTTCCTTCTATCTTTCCTATAACTCACGATCATATCCTCTTGTGTTGGAGCCTATACACTTTACTGGAACCAATAGAACTAAACCATCTCACTTTACGCATTAAGAACAGCCTTTACCCATTGGGATGCTGTGCCGTTTTTACCCTACTAACCGCACAATCAAAAGGAAGAGTAATGTTTTTGGCAGTCTTGGTATAATTGTACAGTGGCGGGAAAAAAAATCCCAACACCAAGAAAGACTTGCGCTAGATAAACAAAATTTGGTAGGCATGTTTATACAACTAAAAGATGACATCGATTGAAATTTCGTGCTCCGCGCATAAGTGTGACGCAGCTGGCGTCACTTGGAATATGCAAATAAGGCTTGTTTTAAAAGCGTGTTGCAAAGCTCTTGAGTACTATTTTCCCGTAAAATTTGACGCATTTCGTTCATGTTAGTCAAGAATGTCTTTAAGAAGACGAAGAAGTTATTATAAACAGCTCACCGAGTTTGAACGAGGTCGGCTACGAGAAGGTGGATTTTCATTTCGCGATATTGTAGAAAGACTTGGTGGGAATGTTTCCACCGTGCATGATTATTGGAAGCTATGGTCAAGGGATGGTACTACCTCAAGAAGATCGAGTTTCAAGCTGCCACGTGGCACGATTGAGAAGGAAGATTTCCGAATCCTGCGTACGGCTGTGACGCACCGTACTGCATCTGCGGCTGACATTCGAGATGCAGTTAGTACCGTCGTAACCCAAAGAACGGTAAGACATCATTTACTTCAACGACAGCTCCGAGCCAAGCACCCTATAGCCGGTATTCCATTGACTGCTAACCATTACCTTTTGCGACTGCCGTGGTGTCAAGACAGAGCTCATTGGAGCTCGGAGTGGAGATCTGTTGCAATTTCTGATGAAAACAGATTCTGCCATGGTGCCAATGATGGTCGTATGTTGGTCAGAAGAAGGCCAAGTTACCGCCTGCCTCCAAGCTGTCTGTGGCCTAAACACACGGGACCTACACCTGGAGTCATAGTCTCTGGAACGATTTCGTATGACAGCAGGAGCACTCTTGTGGTTATCCCAAACACACTGATTGCAAATTTTTGGTCAGTCTGGTAATTTAACCTGTAGTACAGCCCTTTATGAGTAGCAATTAAGGGGGAGTTTTCCAACAAAGAACACTCGCCCTCACATCGCTGCTGTAACGCAATGTGCTTTACAGAGTGTTGACATGTTGCCATGACCTGCAAGATTACCAGATCTGTCTCCACTTGATCACGTATGGGATATCATTGACGGCAACTCCAGTATCATCCACAGTCAGCAATAACTGTCCTAGTATTGACACAACAACTGCAACAAATATGGCACTCCGTAGTACAAAGTGACATTCGGCACCTGTATGATACAAAGTAACATAATTTCACGTTTGCACAGCATTTTCTTGAGCTTAAATTAGCCAATGATCTTGTACATCTAATCAATTAAACATGTTAACTAGACAATTGCATTACCCAAATTTCATTAGTCTACAGTAATTTTTTCTTGGTATTGGGATTTTTTTCCGCCAGTGTATGTAGGGATGTTCCACCGTAGCTCCTAAACAATTCATCCAATTTTGATGAATCGGTGCAAAACAATTCGTTATTATGATTCAGGTAACATATTCTCGTGTATTACTCAATTGTGCATTATTTTTTTTTTAATTTCATGCTTCATTTTTGCATAAGTATACTTCATATTAGACAATGTTGGCTTTAAAATGCCGGCAAAAAAATAATTGCGCAAATTTTGTAGAACGTTTGGAAATGAAATCTTTAAAGGGAAACAACTGACATTAATTAAACTCACACGTTTTCAGTAGTCGTGATCAAGTAATCAAGGACAATGAGAATAAAACATGGTTGGATGTTAACGTATATACTAATAGTGATGTCAGTTAATGTAGCAACTTTATAAAAGCTATAACTATTCCAAAATTGACACCAGAAATTAGTATTTTGCAAAAATCGAAAAGACAATTATTAATTTTCGAATTTCAAGAATGATTTTGGAAAAATAAAGTTTAATAGTGAGATGAAAAGCTGATTTTTACATTGTTTTATAATGTGATGACGTAGCACTTCTCCAAAGGCAGCTTTTTCCTGTTTCGCTATTAATAGAAGAGTTGCTTTAGCTGTAAGCCTTCTGTTGTGATACAACATATTTTCTGGCAAACGATAAATGCACTTTCGAGATTTGAGAAGACGGACATGTGTCCTAAGGCGTCAAGTCACTTTCCCCAATTTATTTTTTATACGAACTACTAACTTCATATGATTGTTACTGCCAATTTTGAACGATTTTCAGTTAACGACGGTAAACCAGTACTTTTACTTGTGTATACATTAAAGCTTAAATTTTTTGAAATATTTATTTATACATTTTTACTGAATACTTGATCAAGAAGCTACCATGTTAGCTTCATCCTTTAGCAGAATGGATTTTGTAACTTAAATTACCTTTAATAGCTGCTGTCGTTTTGTTTGAGTTTTCTATTTGCTATGAACTATATGATGAATTGAGCTTGAATGATAAAAGAATAACAGTATACACTGCTGTAAACCGAGATCTAGTCTCTTTGCATAAATAGGTTACTCGATCTTTTAAAAAAAATAAGATTTTTATATACAGTAAAAGAATCGTTATAGCATATTGATGAGCTGAAGACGTTTATATCTCTAACGAAAGACAGTTCACTTCCATACATTCAAGTAAAAGGTACTGTAGAGAAAATTACAACGTTAAGAAGGCACAAATAAGCAGGGATACTGCAGACACGTGTTTCGGCGTTACAAGGAACGCCTTTTTCAATGCAAAACAATTTTGATCTTATGGATGCACAGACATCCGACAAAAACGTCTGTGCATCCATAAGCTCAATTTTTTTTTTTTTTGCATTGAAAAAGGCGTTCCTTGTAACGCCGATACACATGTCTGCAGTATCCCTGCTTATTTGTGCCTTCTTAACGCTATAGTTTTCTCTATATCAATAGTACAAAGGTATTTGTAAACTTTAAAAGGTACTGTTTCAACAAGTAATGAGGATCAATTATCCCCAGTATGTCTTGTATAAAGTTAATGAGCATTGATTCACTAAATTTGCTTCATTATGCAGGATGATGCAGGCTTTATTACTTTTCTGAAGGTTTTGAAAGTACCATCTTCAAAAGCAATCTGAAAAGTCATTCCGAAATTCAGCATAAAAAAAACTATCTTCAGGAGTAAATGAAGATGTCTTAACGGCACTTTCATGCGCAATTTTAATGCACTAATTGTTGGGTTTAATCAAGTGTAACGTTTTGACTACTCTGACTGTTGGTTGTATGAGACAGAGGATGCATGTTAGCATCTTTTATTTTTAAGACTATTTACAGCTATTTTACAAAATTATAAACTTAGATATTTAGGCCGCTGCGCGACAAGAACCTTCCGTGCTCTTCGCTCTTCAAAACGCTTCTTCCCTCCTCACCTCTAATCCCGGTATGTTCGGGGGTCCCCGATAGCTAGGTTTATCAGACCGCCTGTGTTTATCCGAGAATGATGAAAGTTTACCCCGTCAGAGCGCCCATCTTCCACTGGAATCTATGTTCGGCATAGTGTCACCGCATGTCGCCTCACACCAAACAGGACCTCCTGCTGGGAGCAACAAATGCCAACCATTTGCCATACCACCGTGGTATACAAAAAACACATGACTGGATTTCGTGGAAAACGAACACTTGTTGACTATCCGCTCGCATTCCCGAGATTTCCTCGCCCTAGATGTTAATAGACACAAAACAGCGTGTCCACGTCTGAAAGTCCCCGCGCGAGGTTCAAGCATTTGGAATTCCCACATCGCAACAGGCGATGACAACACAAAACAGACCTGTGAAAATGGCGCACGAGTACACAAGTTTTATCTTTTTTTTTCACTTAAAATACCAATATTTGCGTTTATCATTTGTATTTATGTAAATGAAATAATTGAATGGATACAAACTTTTTCAGCTTAGCTTAATTTCAATACCAATAATCTTCATTTTACAATCAGTTACGGGAATCTCTTACTATCAAATCAAGGATTAGTCTGTCCTTTCTGTCTTGTCTTCAAATGCTCTACTATAAAAACTAATTAATATGTTTCTCTCTATGTAACGTTATGAAAAATTTATTTCATGAGAGCGATACTTCAGAATTAAAACTGGGCTAAAAATGTCACTGTAAAACAAAAAATAAAGTGATATTATTTTAAAGTAAAAATATTACATAAAATCTTAACCAGTCCCTGTGTTTTAGCGTAACATTAGTTTCAAACTTTTTAAAATATCCATCAGGCGAACTATGAAAAGCTGAAAATCTTTTGCGACACCAGATCAAGAAAACGAAGGAATTGCCTTATTCATCTACACTGCCTTATTTGGTGAACGAACTTTAATGAAAAATTTCTAGACAATATGCACATTTGCATTAAAACTACTAATAACGCACCATAGATCAACTTGCACATTAAATAGGAAATGCATCACCAGTATTGGTGTTTATCTATGCCAATTTAAAGTAAGTTACCAGTTGTGCATACACCTTAGAGATTTCTCAGACAAGAAATTGACATCATAAAGCGTTCCCAACTCCATGCTATAAAAGTTGCAACAAGAAGCATTTCATAGAGAAAGTATCAGCACTTTTAGAAGAACGAAAAAATGTTGTCTAAATATTACATTAAGTGTTTCGAAATATATACTTTTTTAGTTTACTTGCTCAGTTTAAGTAAGTAATTTTAAGAAAACCACAGAGTTTCGTACGAGTTTTCAGAATAGTTGAATATTTAGCCAAATAATTTCTGTGTAAATAGCTTAGAAGGAACTTAATATTAATAAAACACTATTAACTTTGCGATACCACTAACAAAAATCCGAATCAAGGACATGCGTTTTTTTTGGTACAAAGAAAATTCTTCCTGTTTCTGGATGAAAAGACATCCTACAAACGCCAAAAATATATTGCCAGCTGTCTTCTGTTTCTGCAGCTTTTTCTGAAATACAGTAAGTTTGGGTAAACTAATTACTTTAGATCATTAAGCAATTTTTATTACAAACACGAGTTAACTTCGAAATTTAATGTATTATAAGAATAATTCTTGCTTAAAAGACAAACATGAAAATTAAAACAGAAGACGTCTAATAACTCTTGCTAGAAGCTCTTTTTTATTTCAACTAAAATTATTTCTTTGTTCGGAAAGATTCCGGGATAAATGCTGGGATTTTTTTTCCTATTTATGCAATTTTACTTCCGTGAATTATGTTTTTCTTACCAGTATTAAAAATTTTAATTTATATTTATTTAATGAACTTATACTTGTAAACTAATGAATTTACCTATAGTAGTTTTACCCGCGTTAATACCTACTACAACAGCTGTCCAAAATTCGTACGATTTAACATTTTCATTAAATTAAATCGATTTTACCCCATTTCTCAACAATATATAGATCTTCTTTTGCTAATAATATTTCAATGTCGTTTTATACATCAGTGTACAAGCTATTGCTAAATCATGGATTTCTTGTATCCGTATTTACTTTATATAAGTTAGATCCTAAGATAATATGTTACAGTAAAGATTTTTTTTTCTGAAAATAGTTTTTTTTTTTTTTTCAATTTAAAGTGGTAGGCAAAAATAAATAAAAAATAATTATAAATCTAAAAATTCACAACAAGCACAAAAGTTCAGCATCTTGTTCCCTGAAAATATTAGGGCACTGCAAACCACGAAAAAAGGAACTAAAATGTTTGATAAACTCTTTTATATTTAAATTAAAAATTATGTCAAATTTAAAAACGTGTATGGTAAAACTGCATTTTTTTCAAGGCTCTTGTAATTAGTGAACACTTAGTAACTATTATTCTGCTAACAAGTACAAACATCATAATAGAATCGAACTAATTATATGTAATCTTAATGTAACAAAAAATGTCTCAATTATCGCAACTATACCGCCCCACGAAAAGAGCCTCGAATTGATCCTAAAAAGTTAAATGACAAATTTTTTCCTGGTTCTATTTATCACTACAGGGCCCCAAAAATGGCAATGGGAGCAGCACCTAAACTTGCAAGTCCGCTATGGAATGCATCACCTAAAAATGCAAAGTTCTATTTATTCCTATGTCTTTATTTGTTTATAATATATCCTTTTTTTCTTGAAGCTGATTTTTATTGCTTTTATCTATTCTCTGAAAAAAAATCCTTTTATTTTTCTTTCATTTTTTTCGAAGTGGTATGATTGATGCCAAATCGATGGTATTCGTCAAAACGTACTTAAAGAAAACAGAATTGATTTCTTTCTTGCAAGAAAAACATTGTTTCAAAGAAGAATAAAAATCCACACATAAAAGAAGTTATCTTTCAAGCCGTTCTACTAGTCGGCAATAGTTGGTTAATAGCTCAAAACATGAGACAAACCTTGGATTTCTCAAAATTTTTGCATCCTATAAGCAAGGTGTTTTTTTAATTTCAAAGAATAAGTATTTTGAGTATGACGATTAATTTGAAAGATAAATTTAAATTGCACAAAAGTAAGTTAATTTCATGAAATTAGCTAAGAATAAAATGCTCTAATTTCTACCTTCAAGTAAATAAACCATGCTTTCTCTAATAATAGTTAGTTCAAATTGATGAATAAATTATTTCGTGTGGCAATGATTATAATAAAAGAATATTTTTCCAAAACGATTAATTTGAAAAGTTAAAGCAAAATTAATTTAATAAATATACTAAAAAATTAAATGTATGTGTAAAAATTTCTAAACTTATTTATGAAACATTCCCTGAAGTGAGAAACTAAAGCAAAAATACATGAAAACTAGTAATCGACATAGACAAATAAATATTAATGCAAGTATGAGAGTAAAATAAAATGTAATTTATTTGCTTAAATGCTTGTTTTGAGAAAAATATTTAGAAGTAAAAATATGTAGCAAAAGATGCTACTAATATGTTTTTATTAGTAGCATTTTAAAATGTAGTAGTAGCATTTTAAATTTAAATTAGTAGCATTTAAATTCGAAAAACATTTATTTTTGCATTGTATTGTGAATATTTTAGTGCATGTTTCCTTAAGTTTATGAATTATTAAATTAGAAATTATTTATAATGTGTTTCTGAATTGTTCTTAGAATTATTGCGGAACACACGATATTTTAATGTTAAAACTTAAATTTTAAACTTAAAACATGCTTAATACATTATTTAAGAAGACATTCCATTTAGAATTTTTAAATACTGTCGGCCCCGCTTAAACGAATACTGTCGGTTCCAAGAAATACTGTTTGATTAAACGGGGTATTCGATTAAGCGGGGATCTTTAACATTATGTCTATGGCATCGGTTCCGAGATTGTTTATCCGTTACCCGATTAAGCGGGGACGACAGTATTCGCATAAGAACTTCTCAAATAAAGAAATTTTAATAATATTGGCATCTTAAATAAAAAGAAATATAACTGTAATGCCATTTCTTTGGAACGTCAATAAACATAGCTTTTATCTGAAATGTTATGCTATTATGAGTAGATTTAATGCTATGGTAAAAACTTTTACCGGCTAATTAGTTTAACTTTTTTTTTTTTTTTTTTTGAAAGAATAAATTTTGCATGAACTGTGATCTTAAAAACAATTTGCCTTTATGAACTTGGTTGAACTTATTGCACTATGACCTTGTTTAAGTTCTTGTAGAAAGTCAGAGGCTGTTTTTTTTTCAATATACCATTTAAGAAAGTTTTATCGTTTTTTAACCTTGAATAAGACCAAACATATTCTAAAATTTTGATGTTTGAAAGAAACATAAAAAAACAAAATTTGATATTGTAAAGAAATCCACCATAACAACGTTCTAACACAAATGCATATGAATTTCAATGCTGGACAAAAGCATTCGAAGTTACATAAGACGCTCAAGAAATTTATCACTTTGGCAAACCACTAAGAATTGTATTTAATGAAAATGTAGGAAAGTAGTCAAAGAAAGCAGTTAACAAAGTTTGACATAGTGGATCAACAAAGGAAGCGCTACCCGTTGGAGAAATGTTGTGTTCAAGCATCAACTAGACTCCCCACATCTCACACTATGCAGATTCTACCTGTTTCCAGAATTCAAAATTGCATTGATGGGAGCGAGTTTTTAGTCATTAGAAGAGGTGAATAACGGTATGTTGCAGGCGACTAAAAGGAATTTTCATAATGTTTCCAATCACACTACTATCTTATAAGTCAGAAAAAGTTCTTAAGTTTCTTGCATATTGTTTCCCATAGTTAGTTTAGTACAAAAGTGAGTGCGTCATGGGTCGTCCACACATTATCTGAACGGAAAATTTCAAAATAAGAAGAATAAACTAAAATTTAAATCTAAAGAGAAAAATATATTTTTACCTTGAACGATTGGAAAGACACACTTTTTCTTAAAGCACAAGTAACGAAAATATGTATACCTCAATTGCGTTCACAATATCTCACATCGACTCTACACGCAAGGATTTTGAATATAAAATTTAGCATAAATTATTAACATAACAAAATTATGACAAATGAAACCCCAATCAAACTGCTTAACAGTCCTTACAGAGTCCATTATTTATTTATGTTCGAAGTTTTCTAAACTTTAACAGTAATATAGATAAGTCGAAAATTTCAAGAGTTTATCTATTTTTATACTTTCTACTTACGTAAAGACGTCCACGAAATTTACTCTTTTAAATTCAACCCTTTCAACTCCAAAGATAAAAATATTCTGTCACATTAGTTATCCTTACGTATTCACTAAAGTTGCATAATCTACAGCTCTTCCTAAAGGTAAAGTTTTCATCTCTAGAATTTGGAATGCAATTTCCTCTTTCTTTGGAAGGTAGAGCTACTTTATTCCTTTAAAGATTTTTCTCCTTTAATGCCTGAACTCAGGAAAACATTTTCGTTCTTAGCAGAAGGTCTCTTAAATAAAATTTTAAGCCATTCATAGTTTTAATATTGAAAGTATGATTTATACTTATTTTAAGGAGAATTGTTTCGCTTATAATTATCTTTTTTAAGTAATGTTTAGCGCAGTAGTTTTAAAAATTGAGGTTCTGAAGAGTTTTCACCAAGCTTCTTTTTCTTCTTGGGACAAACAACATTCATCAAACTAGTGCAGGCTCCATTTTAATTTGTTACCGCTTTTTGGATAATTTCCTCCATTTTTCAAACGTTTTTTCGTTCTTTACAAGTAATGAAATACAAATTGCATTACTAGAAGCACAAAAGCATCTTTATTTTGAGAAAATGAGTAAAAATTACGCATTTTAATGTTTTTTACGACATTAGATTGTTTTATAATTATTTTAGGTTTATATTCATGCAAAAAGATTAGCTAATTTCAATCGCATTGTTATGCACATTTGCATGCGAAAATGCTTGGGAAAATTAATTACATTGCAGAAAGTACAACAATACATACAAATCTACAAGTATTATATAAGTTGAATTATGTACGTGAGCACAGTTACAGTACCGACATATTGCATTTCGACTTTTCTTTGTATAAATGAAGTTAGCAAAGGAAAAATTTTGCGTAAATATCATTTACTAACGATAATACTGCTTTCATATTGTAAACTGTAATAAATCCCAATTTTGCTGCAACTTATTTTCGCAGATTTGTGTCGTTGGCTCAAAGTATAACAGCCAAAAAAAATATATGCTGTTCTACTTATGGTTTTTTTTTTTAATATGAATGCTTTGATAAGGTATAAAGCAGTGAGTAACCGACCCTAAGCAAGGGCTAAGGCAGGAACAAGCAATACACCGCCAACTCGGTTATTTCGCGCCTTGGACTGCAGTTTCGTGCTTATTAAGCACTCATCAGCATGGAATACAAAAATTACCGAGTGGGAGGCAAAAATCCTCTTACAGAGCAAAGAGAGTCAAAAAAAACTGGTAGCTAATGTGAAATTAGAATACCGGCGAAGGACCGCACTTGGTACGGTACAACTCGTAACAAGTTGTACCGTATCAAAAATAAATTGTGCCAATACCAAAATTGAGAGTCATGACTTGAATTTTGTGAATATGACCAGGTCAAAAAACATATCAGCGGCTTACTATATAAATTACATTTAGATACTATTCCCCTGGTGAAAATTTTTAAATGTTTTGTAAGAAGAATTTGAGTAGATGAAAAATAACCTTATCACAATCCCTTACAGGGACACATTTTTGTAAAATACTTTTGATAGGGATATGAGTAAAAATATTTTCCGATCCATTTATTTTGAGTAGGTTTTGAAAAATTCAAAAATTTATAACATTAGCGCTTACAGAAAAAGAAAAAAAAACAGAATACATACATAAATCATAAACGACCCGGCAGATTTTTATTGGACAAAATCCAAGAAAAAGAACTTACGTTATTTTGAAATGCCACCTTAGGTAAAACTGGAGTTTAATTTCAACTCTGCCAAACGTGGACGACGTCCCTAAGCTGAAACCATATTTTAATTCTCGTTCCAAACACTAAATCAGTTTTCTCTAAATGTTCCTATGCTATATTCCGTTACCAATTTGAGCTATTTCTAGATCACTTACGGTTACTCCCTACCAATTCAAAGACACATTTTTTTCTTTTAATACAAACTTTTCTTACGTCAAATTGATGTTCATTTGACTCAATTCTGCCTAATCCGTCGCCAAGACTAATGGTGTTCCCCACCATTTCCGACTGTTAGAATGGCGTCACTTTCGGGCTAAAAACATTTCAAAATAAGGTGAGCAATTGACAGTTCGAGATATATTTTCAGTAAGCAACATCATTACGAATGTCTAATTCTAAAAAAAAAAAGAAAAAGACCCATGTTTCGGTGTTTCAAGAATCTCATTTTTCATTGGGAAAAGATATGAGTGTCACTATGTAAATTCCTTACGCCAAAAGCCCACATTTTTCCACAATAACGACAATTTTATTTTTTTTTTATACTTGAATGAAATGATAATAACATTTGATTTTATCTGAAAGCTCTATATAAAATTCTGTGACGCATGCGAAACTTGTTTCACGAAACTTCACTTCGTCCGTGTTCAACAAATAACTTGCGTCAGGTCACTTGAAGACTTTTATTCTATGTCACTCCATGACATTGACGGAGATTGACATTCGTTGAAACGTTGGCGTTCTTGAACACTATCTAAGCTTTTACTGTGGCACATCATGACAGTCATATTAGAGAGCCCTATTTTAGTCACTGTGTTATTAAGAATATCGTTCTTAACACTGACAAAACATTGTAATCACACTACACAATATTTCACAATCACAAATAACTAAATACTTTGTTAAATTCTGCAAAATTGTGCGCTTAGATTCACTATAAAACATTTTTCTTCAAATTTAATACAAACTAGAATGACTAAAACCAAAATCTCATCAAATTTCAAATTCACAGAATCCTTCGACATTAACTATTCATAAAACTTTCGCAATAATATCAATATGCTCACGCAATTTGCTTCGGACATTTATATTAAATTTAATGAATACGGAGCTCGGCAGCGCTATATACCCAGCAGAACATCTCAACGCGGGTTCTTTTCAATCGTCAACACTAATTCTATTCATCCGAAATACGTAAAAGGAGAAAACAACAAAGCAAGTGTAATTCCATTTTCGGAGACGCTCTTAGTATATATATATGTATGTTTCATATTCATTGTTCTAGAGAAAACATTATTCATTTTCCCCATTTTCGCGTGCAGGTACGATCACCCTTTCATGGTGAAAGAAACTCCATCCCTGGAGGATGCTACCGTAAGAAGCGCATTCCCTTGACAAAAACACCTTTTCAAACGTCATGGAGGAATCTCATTCCCCTGATAGAACTGCACCATTCATCAAGTTCTGAATGTCCGGGAAGAAATTCAAGCTTTCAGAATTTGTGTTCCCTTGTCAGCTTTCTCGCTTTATCATTAAAGTAAAGGACATTTTATTTCGGTTATTTTACGTGAACCCTTTGAAAGAGGAAGTTTCAAGCGGCTTCATAATTCTCTTGAATTAAATGGGCCCTTCCTTGGTAAAATAAGTGGAGCCGTTTGTTAAAGTACACAGGTGGGCAAAGTTTTACTCTCAAAATTTTTGACTTTTTCTTTAACCATAACTGAAATCAGTTGAACTTAATGAAACAAAGATGAATAATTGAAAAAAAATAATAGAAATTTTGTATAACTCATCAATTAACGTAACAGAGGCAACTTGTAAATATTTTCAGTTCATGAAACTTGTACAAAAGTACAAACTGCAATGACATAAAAATCCTAGATTGCAGTAGAAATTTTCTCAATAAGTTAATTTAATATCGGAACAATAACTAGGGGAAGACCGCCTATATTGGACCACTGCTTAAATTGGACTTCGGGCTTAAAATCTAGTACAGAGATCAATGCTACACTTTAACGGTAGAAATATAAAGTTTTAGGAATAAAATCAATGTGTATGAAGTTTTACCAGTCTTCGAACTGCGTAGCGTGAGTTACGGCATGATTTATGTTGAAAACGTGTATGATCTTATTTCGCGGACTAAATCTTGTAAACTGAGGTAAACTGCTGTTATACCATGATGATCTGTGTTTAATAAGGATTACATCTATGTACTAACATGCGCGATTGTGATTATTTTTGACAGAGAAATAAGCTGAAGAATAAAAAATGGCGTGTTTTCCTTTATTGGACCGAAAAAAAATTCCTATATTGGACCGGTGGTCCAATTTAAGAATATAAGAATTCAAACAAGACTTTTTATTTATCGTAACGTAAAATAAGTGACTCATCTGATTTAATAGCGTATTTAAAAATATTTTAAACATACTTTAACACCTATTCACGATATTCATTTAAACTTTTTCATCAAGCACATTTTCTAGAAGCTGCAACTTCTTAAAATGTATGTTGTTTTTTCTCTTCATCCATTAAGCTGCCGTTTCAGAAACATAGTAATTTATATGCTACTAAAATGTTCAATGTAGATGAAACTGGTCTTTTCACTGTCCAAGAGCCCCAAAATATATTGACGTATAAAGTTAAACACCAGGTTGGAGCAGTAATGAGTGGTGAACGTGGTAGAAACACTCTGGCTATTTGCTGCATAAGTGCAACAGAATTGCTAGCCCCCCCCCCTTCCCATGTTTATTTTCAAACGATTGCGTTCAATGTATGATATTATCATAAAAATATCCCCTGGTGTGCAATATGCTCTTTTAAAAAAAGGTTGGATCATAAACAATAATCCACACACTGATACAACATTTCATTAAAACCGTTAGGCCAAGCAATGTAAAACAATTGTCTTTCTATTAATGAATAGGCACAGCCCTTACATAAAGAACATTGATCAATAAACTTAGCTAACGAGAATGATATAATAATGCTTTCTCTTTAAGCACACCATGCACGTAGATGTGGTCTTTATTCAGTCTCTGTCTAGATATTTTAATCGAGCATGTGATACATGGATGCGAGAACATCCAATGAGATCCATTACCCAATATCGCATAGGAGAACAGTTTGATGGCTCTTATGGTCAAACCGCAATCAAAGCCATGGCAAATGCAGTGAGGTGATTCTAAAGAACAGGAGTTTAGCCTGTTAATTGACATGTGTTTAATGACATTGACTTGGCTGGAGCAGAGTTAGAGGTAAGTAGTCCAGATAAAACAACTGTAAGTTGTACATGGTGTAAGTTGTACACCATGTACAACAACTAGCTACGACTTCAATTATTACATGTTCAGCAGAATCAGAGGATCAAAACATGATTGTCAACTCTAACTATGATTTTGTAAAACCGGCTCACATATCACCTTTGCCCAAAAAACTGGAACCAAAATTAAGGCTATCTCAGCAATCATTCTAACGCCGTATGAAAGAAGCATATAACAGAAAAAGTCACACGAGAAGAAGCAAGAAACTGTACACAACCATTGTTATTGCAATATTTGCCATGGAGATGAAGTGAAAACATGATTAAGTGCATGAAATGCCATCGGTGAGTTTATCAACACTGCCTAAGAGAGGCCGAAGCAAAAGAAGTTCTATTGCAAATCCTGGTAAAAAGCTGCGTAGTTCAAATTTAAATTATTCTATGATTTCCTGGTACGGTCCAATTTGGGAAGCGCATGGTTCAATATAGGCGCATATATTCCTAAATTGGACTTTTACAACTTTTTATAAAATAATTTTTTATAAAATAACTTTCATATTTTCAGAAAATATAAACTCTTAGGGCGGTTCCTGATTAAATTTAGCTTACGATGCTCTATTTTGTATTTTTGTTTTGCTTCACATTGAGCGACACAGGCCTCCTGTTCTTAGGGGGTCCAATATAGGCAGTCTTCTCCTAATTTTACCACAAAGGATAGTTGCATTATTTATCAAAATTAAACAGCCATTAAAATACACTACTGAATAAAGTTATCAATTAAGAATCCTAAACTGTGCTTTTTTTATACCTAAACCCAGTTTAATATTGCTTTGTTAAAACAAATAAGAAAGGACAGACATTCAGAGTAACTTAGAAACTTAAGGAAGCAATTAAGATCATTTTTAAGAAAGAATGTTTAATATCTTAGCACCCTAGCAGCATCATCTCATCGGCCGATGATCGGCCATTCATCGAAACCCGATGAAATTCTCATCGGCCGATGATCCAATATGTCTCATCGGCAAAACAGAATCCGAGCAGTAAAATCCGATGAGTTTTGCTCGAAATTCGA
>JAXGGA010016866.1:0-25674 GCA_038373865.1 Uloborus plumipes | reverse complement strand
ATTAAAACTTTCATGGATCAAGCGAATATAGTTAATGCTAATTGTGTTAATTTACGCAATCTCACTGATACTTCCGACGAAGTCATCAGAGGTCTCAAATCTTTAGACCCCAAAGCAGACTCTCGAGATATTTGGCTTATTTATATTCTATTACAAAAGTTGGATAGCAAAACGCGGGAAGAATGGGCTAAACATACGACGAAGGAAGAATTTCCTACTTTCGAAATGTTTTTGGAGTTTCTGAACAATAAATGTATTTCATTAGAGCTCTGCAATTCAAGCGAATGCAATGAAACTAAAAATAATTCAAAAATAATAAAATTAGTCCAGGTGCTAGGTGTATGAAATGTAAAGATACTTCGCATGTTTTATTCAAGTGTCCGAAATTTAAAGAAATGACTGTTAAAGATCGCAAGCAATTCGTAAATAAATGCAAATTGTGCTTTAACTGCTTATCAAACAAGCATTCCGATGTACAATCATGTAATTCTACGTATTTATGTCGTTTTTGCAACCGCAAACATAATTCCCTGTTACATGAGAACTACGAGCAAAAGAATGTTTATGCGAACGCCTTTCATTCAAAAGGTTCAAGTCAGAACTTTCCAGTTACGAACGCTCCTCCAATTGATAAATTATCAAGACCTCTAGAAAATAGTGCTTCGGTGAATGTCGCGAGAGCCGAATTCGCTTTATTACCAACAGCTTGTGTTTTCGTCAAGGATGCTAACGGGGAATTGAGAACTCTTAAAGTTTTATGTGATTCCGGAAGCATGACCACCCTCATATCAAGTTCAAGCTTAAATTCATTAGGATTAAAAAGAAAAAATGCCCGGTTTCCTATCACGGGTCTTGCTGGATTTAGCCTTGGTTTAACTAAAGGAAGTGTTGAAATTTGTTTAATTTCTAGATTCCAACCAGATATTACACTATCCGTAAATGCTTTAGTGCTAGATAAATTGACAGCACCCCTTCCAATTAAAAGAATTGAAAAGGAACATTTTTCACATCTTACCTGGAAAGTACTCGACTTAAGTAATAATGAAAAAAGTTAAAAATGGTACCATTCGAAAGAGCATACTGAGACATGTCTTTGACCCAAAGATCAAGTGCCCTCGTCCCCTCGTTTTCGAGATAAGGGGTCTTAAAGTCGGCCGAAAATGAGCCAAATTTGAAGACTTGGCAAGAAATTGAAGCTAGCTCCAGATTCTCCCTTCCGCTGCTTGCTTGGCATCGCATCGTTTCCATGTTTGGTCATTTGCAAAGAAAGTAAGATGTTTTACGTTAACCCTTTACTTGTATGAGCTAAAATAAAGAATGCTGGTCAAGACTATGATGTGGAAAGCAGAGAGCTTTATCCAGAGGAGCGAAAACTTTACAAAGAAGTTAAAGTTTTATCTTTTTACGATTGATAACAATACATTTTAGAATTTTAGTTATTTGAAGTTTTTTTACTGAACTAAGTTGTATGTATTAATTATTATACGTTAAAATATATTGCACGTGTTTCTAAATGAATAATTCGGGATAATTAAATAAGTATGAAAAGCAGCTAATATGAGCTCATGTACAAAAAATGAAAGAAATAATCTTTGGGGTAGAAATTAAATTGTCATGGATTATGATATCAGTTCTTATTGAAAAAAAAATCGATACAAGAAGTTTCACTATCTGCCAACTCTTAGCAAAAACATTTATTTTTTTTAAATTGAAATCGAGAAAAAATAAATAATTTTTAAAAGAAAACGAATTAGTAAATATCAATAGCTGCAAAATTATATCCACGTCGGAAATTACATCAATGGTAGAGGGAAATAATTATTTCCATTCTTAAAATATACTAATAGAGTCGGCATTCATTGTAAAAACCCCTGCCGTTCAAACAAATTGGTCACTGTAGCGAAAAGTCTCTGTAACGTAAATGTAAAACATATTGCATGTTAATTTCGTACTGTTTAAAAACACTAGAATAACTTTTACTAGTTCTGCTATATGTTCAACGGGTAGGAAAAGACTAACAAAATTGTAAATCAATACAAGTTTTAGCTTAAAGTTAATACAAGTTTTAGCTCTGTAAAAGTAGAAAATAGGTGAAAAAAAATCATGAAAGAAGGCCTGATGCACTGAAAAAAAAAAAAAAAAACACTCAAGCGAAAAAAAAGCACAACTTAATAAAAATAATTAAGGGGTCTAGTACCCTTTCGGTGAAGAAAATATGTCGAAAAATTGGTTAACTTCAAAGTGACTTGTTTCAAGATCTATTAGTTTTAATTTCATGAAATTTTAACCAAATATGAATTCAACTCGATTATTCTTTTCGATTCCAAAATGTAAGTTATGGGTGTTTTTGAAGTTTTTAAGCAATTATTTTAATAAAGGGAAATTTTCTGTTTGCCGATAATTTAAAACATATTGCGTGCAGCATTACTCTTTTGTAAAATAAGATATCCACTTAATTTTTTTTCTAGAGTAGAAAAATAATGTATGTTTGAAATGACGAAGAATTAGATTGATTAAATACTCCTTACCCACAAAATAAAATTTTTAAATTCAAAATTCAAATTTTGATGCATTTTTTTAAACTTTATATAGCTACAATTTGAAAAGTTTCAACACAAGAAAAATTTTGGTTCATTAAATTAAGCATAATTAGTACATGAGCACTTGTATAAAGTTTCGTGCACTTGAGATTATCCGTTTTAGTCCGTGGAGTTAGTGCAAACATATTTCACTTCCGGATACCAGTCTGAAATTTTATGTGGGGCTTAAATTCACATAGGAGGACAAAAAAAACGCCGGGAGACACTTGATCGGAGGTCAAGGTTATTCCGTGATGACGTCATCAAAATGGCCGCTTTTACAGGTGAATACGTTCGTTTAACTGCTTAAAACTCCATCATAGATTAAAATATTGCAAAACTCATTTATATCATCTGAAAGCTCTTTAAAAGAGCTATTTAGAAATATTTAATTTTTCTTTCTGAGGTCAAGGTCTCACCTGTAATGACGTCATCGAAATGGCCGCTTTTACAGTTAAATACGTTTATTTAACTCCCCCTAAAACTCCATCATAGATTCAAATATTGCAAAACTCAAATGTATCATCTGAAAGCTCTTTAAAAGAACTATCTAGAAAAATTTTTCTTTCTAAGGTCAAGGGCTCACCTGTGATGACGTCATCAAAATGGCCGCTTTTACAGGTAACTACGTTTGTTTAGCTCCCCCTAAAACTCCATCATAGATTCAAATATCGCAAAACTCAAATATATCATCTGAAAGCTCTTTAAAAGAGCTATTTAGAAAATTTATTATTTCTTTCTAAGGTCAAGGGCCCACCTGTGATGGCGTCATTAAAATGGCCGCTTTTACAGGTAAATACGTTTGTTTAACTCCCCCTAAAACTCCATCATAGATTTAAATATTTCAAAACTCAACTATATCATCTGAAAGCGCTTTAAAAGAGCTATTTAGAAAGATTTAATTTTTCTTTCTGAGATCAAGGTCCCACCTGTAATGACGTCATCAAAATGGCCCCAAATGACGTCATCACAGGTGGGCCCTTGACCTTAGATAGAAAAATTAAATCTTTCTAGATAGCTCTTTTAAAGAGCTTTTAGATGATATATTTGAGTTTTGAAATATTTGAATCTATGATGGAGTTTTAGGGGGAGTCAAACAAACGTATTTACCTGTAAAAGCGGCCATTTTGATGACGTCAGTACAGGTGGGACCTTGACCTCAGAAAGAAAAATTAAATCTTCCTAAATAGCTCTTTTAAAGAGCTTTCAGATGATATAGTTGAGTTTTGAAATATTTAAATATATGATGGAGTTTTAGGGGGAGTTAAACGCATTTACCTGTAAAAGCGGCCATTTTGATGACGTCATTACAGGTGGGCCCTTGACCTCAGAAAGAAAAATTAAATATTTCTAAATAGCTCTTTTACATAGCTTTCAGATGATACATTTGAGTTTTGCAATATTTTAATCTATGATGGAGTTTTAAGCAATTAAACGAACGTATTTACCTGTAAAAGCGGCCATCTTGATGACCTCATAACGAGAGTTCATGACCCCTGATCAAGTGTCTCCCGGCGGTTTTTTGTTCTTATACATGTACCTAAGCTCTGTACCAAATTTCACACTGGTATCCGGAAGTGAAATATTTCGGCTGTTTTTGTCGCTAACTCCACAGACTATTTCCGAGAAATGCTGCGCGCAACGAGTAAAAATGTAGTTTCGAGAAAATGAACTTCAAAAGTCGGTTTTAAACATCTATCGTAATGGTAAACAAATGCGATTTGCAAAATTCGGTTTTTTGCTGTTTTTCCTCATATCTTCCGTTCTACTGGGAATTTTATTACGGGGTTTGTCTTAAAATGTTCCCATTATTTCCCAGTTCCAAAAAAAGTTAAATACAAAAAATCAATTTTTTGAATTCTTAAAGGGTACTAGACCCCTTAAATACACAGAAAAATTTAAAATAGGAAAGTTGGGTTTTGAGCTGCGGAAACTATGTACCTGTCAGTCTGTCTATTGGTCAGTTTTTCTGCCCCCCCCCACTCCGAAATAACTTTTGAGTGCATAGTCCGATTCGATTTTTTTTTTTTAAATTGAAAGATCTCAGTGAGGACAATACACTCCCATACTCGACTTTTTTGATTTGAATAATATTTCATTCAATTTCGAATTTCCAATTTTTTCCCCTGTCCTCACTTATAACTTTTGAAGAAGCAAGTTCGATTCGAGCGAACATTTTTTTTTTTCGAAATATCTCAGAGAAAACTCCTCATTCCTGTTTGATTTTTTTATTTGAAACACATTTTCATTAAATTTTTAGCATTTTTTTTTTTTTTTTTTGAAAGACTATTCTTACATACCCAGTGATGCAATTGACAAAAATGTTTAGGGGAACTCACTTTGAGTTATAGGGGACCCACCAAAAGAAAAGTGGTTTGAAAAAATTTATCTTTGCAATTTTTACAGTTAAAAACCCTAAATATACCCCCCCCCCCATACTACAGAATTGTACGAACACTTAAAAAAATAATTAAAAAAACAGGAGGTTCAGTTGTCACCTCCTGTTGACAAGGGCCCCTTAACAAGGGGACTCCCCTTAAACAAGGGACCTGCTTTAATCGCAAATAGTACGATACAATTTAATTTTGATGTGTTGTTTAAAATTGTTTTTCCTCTTTAAAAAGCTCTCTGCTTTCCATGTCATAGACTTGATAGTAGCTTTCTGCTTTAACTCGCACAGGTAAAGTAAAAGATTATTGTAAAGCCGTCTTTCAAAAGCTTTGCAGATGACCAAAAATGGGAATCAAGTTTTCCGTTGGATGCAAATAGTGTAATCGCACCGCAGCTTCCAGTTTCATTATAACTCGCTAAAATTGGCGATTTTTCAAAAAAAATCAGCTGACTTTAGGACCATATATTTCGATAACGGGGGCGCGAGGGCAAAAACGCGTGCGTCCAGAAACATGTTTTACAATGCTCTTTCGATTGGTACTCATTAAAAAAAATTCATTATTCCATGATCGCGTACTTTCCTGGTTAGTAATATAAATTTTGCGGATGAAAACTTTTACATTCCTAGTAAAGTAGATATGCTTCTTGGCGCTGATTACTTCTTCTCTATTCTATTTCCTGGTCAAATAAGTTGTGCTGAAAGTAATTTAATAGCTCAAAACTCCATTTTTGAATTTTTAATTTCTGGAAGATTACCTGAAAATCAGGAAAATTTAAATTCATCCTCTAGCTACCATATTTACGAATTGAATGTAGATGCTGAGCTTAAAAGGTTTTGGGAAGTGGAAGAGGTACCAGCCGCAAAAAAAGGAAATTTTTACACCCGAAGAGGAATTTGTCAAAAGACACTTTCAAGAAAATTATTCGATGGATTCAGATGGTCGATTTGTTGTGAAATTACCATTTTATAAGTCAAAAGCCACATTGGGCGATTCAAAACCAGCAGCGATTTCGCGACTTTTCGCCATGGAAAAGAAATTCAAATTAAATCCAGAATTCGAAAATAAATCTAAGGAATTCATGCGTAATCACGAGGATTTAGGACACATGTCCGCTTTAAGTGGGAACGCAGATAATCTGTTAAAAAACGAACAGTGTTTCCTGCCACATCACGCAATTTTAAAACCATCTTCTACAACGACAATGCTTCGTGTAGTGTACGACGCTAGTTGCAGGACTTTGAGTGGCATCTCGTTAAACTCTATCTTAGGCGTAGGTCCCAAACTACAGCGGGATATTTTTGACATTTTGTTGAACTTTAGATTCTCTAAAATCGTTTTCACAGCGGACATTGCTGATATGGTTGATCTTCTTCTGATACTAAAATTTGACGGTACATTTTTTCAAATTGTTTGGCGATATAATGCCGATGATCAAATTGTAACTTACGGAATGGCTTCAGCCTCTTTTCTAGCTACTAGATGCATTAAACAAATTGCCCTTGATACCTCAAATTCTAAAATATCACGTATATTACAAGAAGATATATACATGGATGACCTTTTGTCAGGGTCGACTAATATCTCAGCAATCAACTTGCAATATCAACTTGCAAAAATATTAGTTCAACTTTACAATCTTACGGGTTCAATTTAAGGAAATGGAATTCAAATTCCTCCGAATTTCTAACAGCATTTCCCGAAAAATGTTCTTCAGAAACAAGTGTTGAAATCAATCGTGATGTACACGAAAGCTCAAAAGTGTTGGGTTTATTTTGGAATTCATTAAATGATACATTTGACTTCCAAGTTAATTTATCTCTTTCACTACCTTACACTAAAAGACGAATTCTTTCGGAGTCTTCTCGCATATTCGATCCCTTGAGATTAATTTCACCGTGCATCGTCACAATTAAAATATTCTATCAAAAACTATGGCCTCTCAGGGGAGAGTGGGATTCCCATATTCCCCCACATTTGGAAAACGAATGACTAAAATTTCAGGAATCATTTCAAAAAATAAATAAAATCACTATTCCTAGAAATGTCATCATTCAGTCAGAACTAGAGATTGAATTACATGGATTTGCAGACGCGTCATGCCTAGCATACGCGGCTGTAATTTACAGTCGACAAATCGTCGATGGGTCTACAAAGGTTTCACTATTGGTTTCTAAAACCAAGGTTGCCCCTCTCAAGCAAATATCCATACCAAGACTGGAATTATGTGCTGCGCACCTGCTGTCAAAATTATTCTGTACTGTCCTCAACACATTGCAAAAACTTAATTTTCGTGTGTTCGGATGGACCGATTCTAAGGTAGTGCTAGCCTGGTTATCCGCTCATCCACGTAAGTGGAAAACATTTGTTGCTAACAGAACATCGGAAATCATAGAAGTTCTTCCCCCAACTTACTGGGATTTCGTAAAGTCAAAAGACAACCCCGCAGATATCGCATCACGAGGTATCGACCCCAAATGTCTGTCAAAATGTGATCTGTGGTGGTACGGGCCGTCATGGCTAAATTCAAATCAAATGCACTGGCCAAAGGCTGAACTAAATCATACAGATGCTGCTAGCGCAGTTAAAACTGAGGAACGATGCGATCTGTTATTTAACCCCTTCCCGGCTTATCCCGAGCTGGACTCGGGCAAGCGAAATGTTCCATTCTGGCTCATCCCGAGTGTAGCTCGTGCACGGTGAAAATTAACGCTGCACAACCAGTCTTTCAAGAATTATTTCACATGTCCCGTTATGGTTTCGGATGCTTTTATTTACTATTGTTGCTACTAGATAACATAACTATACAGTGTTTTGAGCTGTAGATTTAAGATAAGAGTAGGCGCCGAATCCAAAGTATAATGATTTCTGCCATACAGAAAGCCAACTTTGCAGGTAAATACTCATTTATTTAAATAGATATTTTTATATTTATTTGTAGGAAATGTTGCATGCGAATGATGCTATTATGTTTAAAAAGATATGTATGTATGAAAATAAGCATAAAAAATTGACATTTTTTGACCCGTAATCCCGAAATAAAATGAGCCTGGAAGGGGTTAACTGTCACGCTAGTGTAGCAAACGATTCGTTCACGAAATTGGTCGACAAACATTCATCTTTTTAAAAAATAATTCGCATTTTGGCATACTGCTACCGATTTATCAATCTTTGTAAGAAAAGGATTAGAAAAGGTTCAAGTATTGCGTCACCTTGCAATAATTTCGCCTCACTCACATCCCCCGAAACGCGGAAAGTTGAAGAAAAACTCATTCTTTGGGTTCAAGACTCAAATTTTCCGGAAGATAAAGATTGCATTGTACTTCGCAAGCCTCTCAAAAGGCGCAGTACACTGCGTTCCCTTTTCCCTTTTATAGATGAAAACGGTCTATTACGGGTGGGAGGTCGTTTGCAAAATTCTGACTTACCCTTGAATAGTAAACATCCCAATCATTATTCCTTCACAGCACAGGTTTAGTGAACTGTTAATTCAAGAAAAACATATAACTTATCTACATGCGGGTCCTACATTGTTGTCTCATATTTTAAAGCAAAAATATTGGATAATCGGAGGAAAAAGATTAACAAATGCATTCATCGATGCATAAAATGTCACAGATTCAAAGCTGCTACTAGCACCCAACTCATGGGTAACCTGCCCAAAGCTCGAGTGACTCTAGAAAGACCCTTCTTGCATTGCGGCCTGGACTATTCGGGAGCAGTCTCCATAAAATTTAGTAAAGGTCGCGGGGCAAAAGTCACAAAAGGTTACATTGCACTTTTCATCTGCCTATCAACTAAGGCTGTGCACATCGAAGTAGTTACTGATCTGACATCAGAGGCTTTCATAGCTGCTCTACGCCGCTTTAGCGCTCGACGTGGCACCCCTCGCCTCATTTATAGCGACAATGCTACGAATTTCCATGGAGCTCATCGGAAACTGAATGAGATGCAATTATACTGGCTAACTATTCTCAAATCGGAGTTAGTCGCGAACTACATGACTCAATTCTCAATTGACTGGCATTTCATCCCGCCCTCTGCTCCTCATTTCGGAGGAATCTGGGAAGCTGGAATCCGATCAGTAAAATTTCATCTGAAACGAGTTCTGGGCAAAACAGCTCTCACTTTTGAGGAGCTAACAACATTGGTTAGTACATAAATTGTTTGACTCCTTCCCATTTCCTTACAGGCGATGTTCTAACTTCTGTACCCGATTCTGCGACTACGGAGGAACCCAGCTATAATAGAAAATGGGAACTCCTGCAAAATCTCCGAAAAGGATTCTGGAAACGATGGTCAAACGAGTATCTGTCATCACTACAGAATCATTCAAAATGGACTGAGTCTCATCCCAATTTCAAAGAGAATGACGTGGTGCTTCTTAAGGACCACTCATCTCCTGGTACCTGGCCTATTGGACGTGTGGTACAGGTACATCCCGGACAGGACAACCTGGTGCGAGTAGCCACGGTAAAGACAGCTAAAGGAATCCTGAAAAGGCCCATCCATAAGCTCTCACCCATTCCCTTATATCCGGACTCCTGCCCGGATAGGGTGGGAGTATGTCTCCGTCAATATGCAAATGCTCCCGCCGGTAGAGGGAGGCGTATGCCAAGTACTATAAGAATGCCTGTTAAGCGAACTGAAGTGACTTTTACTTGACTTAACTCTTCATTTGGATCTTCACAAAAAAAGTGTTGATAACTTTCAGCCACGGCTCGTTTTGTAATGCGTCGATTTTGTTTATTCTTCTACCTAGTTGGTAGCATTCTTCAATGTCCAAGTTAAATGTATATATTTCATGTGCAATATAGAATAGTTTTCTGAACTTAGCAGTCTTTATTTAAAAACATCCACCAACAAGCACATCAAATAAAATCTGCTTTTTTAACATACACGGTATTTTCATGAAATCTGATAGTGCTGGATGCTACAGTGGAAATGACCATATTCAGGTAGAAGCAGCAATACTACGCCAGTTTTGACTTTAACTGCTACGCCACGATTGCAATGAGCCACAACGTGGTTAAGACCACTGTGACAGGGGAAGCAGCAAATGCTCAGCATTTTCGTAGTGCTTTCCTGAATCCGGGAGGAGACATATATGCTTCAGACCTGATATGCTTCAGACCTGAAGAATGGGAGATGTGAGAAATTCTGAAGTGTCCTTTATTAAAATCAATGACACAAAAGCAATACGTAAATATCGGAAAATAAAACACAAGTTTATACCTATTCAGTTGAATTAAACTACTCGGGACTGAAAGTATGGCAGTATTTCGACGTCGGCGAAGGAAAACAAATTTTATTTGCAGAAGATGCCATTTTTAAATCTGGACATTCAGCTATTTCAGAATTCTCTTCTGCAAGATATCAGCACTCCCAAAGCAATGCCAAAGCACATAAACGTCGACGATTGGACAGTGAGTATGCTCTATATGCTGCTTTTTATTTCTGCTTAGAGCCGAATTGCATACATTCCACAGTAAAGATGAATATGTGCAGCACGTTTGCGGTGGAGAACATGATTACTTGAAAATATTGACATCATCTGATGAAGTTAAGCAAAACCACGTGAATATGCTGCAAGAACATAAAAATTTCGTATCTAAGGATCTCGAGCAGCCGTCTAATAGTCAAAAAGGACACTTTTAGACTACTACATATTTTCACAGTTCCATGCAAATTTAATTTTCTACGCAGCCAAAGTTTGACAGCACTCTTATTTGTCGATTTTTTGTTTTGTTCTTTTTTAAATGTAAATTTTAACTGTATAGATATTGGAATAAAATTGCAGTCGTTCTTGGCTCTAAAAAGTTCATGTTTTCATTCATGAGGTGGCAAGGCCGTAGCCAGCGGGGGGGAGGGGGGGTCAGAAGGTCAGAACCCACCCCCCTCGAAATTTTCAAACCTCAAAAGTTTTAAAAAAGTATTCAACTAAAAAATAAATAAAAAAATAAATTAAAAAAAATAAAATTAAAAAAAAAAGATTTCAAGGTTTGATGGTCGGAGGTCCCCCCCCCCCCTCTCGAAGTTGTGACGGGTCTGAGGCTTTTGATGATATAAAGAAAAATTAGAATAATAAAAATTAAAAAAAATCATTTGAATAAACTTGAATAGTTCTGCTCACTATTTCGCCAAAGGAGTTTTTTTCGACCTTTTAAACTTAAAACTTAAATTATTCCGTCTCTCCTGCTGGTCTATAATCTTTAACGGGATAACAAAATTTATGGCACTTGTCGTTGAGATTCTTTTATCATGGAAAAAGAAAGAAGATCCTCTCCTTTACGCCATAAAACAAGTGTGTGGTCCCCTTTTGGGCTTACTGTGAACAAATTAGCAAAAAGTATACAAATTTTTGAAAACTTCTATCTCTTAACATATTGATCACAGTAATAATAGATACAGATATTTAAATCAGTTATTGTTATTATCAATGGAGAGGTGATGAGTAAATGAAAAGGCCCAGAGCAGGGGTATGAAAGCAGGGATCTCTGGCGACGGGAGCCAGACACTTTCTGCCCCCATTCTCTTCCTTGCATTTACCATTGATGCGAGGGGCTTGATTTACCAAGAAGTCCATGAGGCTCGGCCTAGAGCCGTAAGGTCCCCACCTTGGGAGGGGGGGGAGAGCAAAATCAAAGACGAAATAGTAAATTATAACAAAGTATGATTTTAATATGGAAATCATGAAGTTGAAAATCAAAGTTTGTGGTTTCAACTCTACAGTACTTCGATACACTTTTCAATGGGCCCATTCAGATGTTCAGGGCCCGATTTAGAAATTTAAGGTCTGCCCTACTGTCCTAGAGTTCCTAAATTGGACACTGATGGTGGAAAACTAAAATTCACGGGCCCCTCTAACTTAACGAGCCCAGGGGCCATGCCCAGGCTGCCCTCCCCTTTCGCAGGGCCAGGCCAAGATGAGAAATTTTTTGACAAGAACTAGAACTATTTTGAAGGGCCTATATGCCCGCTCCTCAAACCTATTTGGTCAAACCAATATCCTATATGTTGTGGGGACCTGTATAATACGTATTGTTATGGAAAACATCTATATTCTAGCAAGTACAGAGATTTATATGAGCGAAAATTTTTCGTTGAGTAAAAGGCCCGATTAACTTTTGTGCCCCGAATGAGGAAAAATTTTGATTTTCCCTCCAATAACTGGCTTACCTGCGAACCAGGCCGAACATTATTAATTTTTCCAGGGGGTGGGGGAGGGTATACACTCAATACAAATTACCAAAAAACCTCGCCCCTACATGCAAATGCATTAAATAGGGGGAAATGGGCATGATCGGGAGAAATTTGCTTCTGAACTGATTTCAAAGAAAGTAAAATTAAAACCATAGTCAGACTCCCGTGTTCAACTCCTATTGTAATGAATAAATTTCAAAATACTAACTAAAATGAAAAATATTTTTCCCCCCTCGATCCAACGGGTTTCGAGTGAACGCATACAGTTTATCTCCCTTCTCTCATCTCGGGTCATCTTTTTGACTTAACCCTTCTTTGCATGATGATGGAAATTTCCATCATAATATTTAATGCGGATAAAAGGGTACACAAAACCAGTGTAATTTACATTTGTTGCTGCTGGCAACTTTTTACAACGCTGTAGCGTAAAACGAAACGCAGTTGTCAAAAAAAAAAAAAAGACGCTAACGTCACTTGTTAATTACCAGGATTTGAACTTATCACTCCGCTGTTTGTTGTGACTGGAATAAACGGCCGACTTAAAAATAAATTTTCCTCATTTTTTTAAAAGAAATATGAAACGTAGTTGTGTGCTTTGTTTTTCGTAGATTAAACTTTCAAAAAAAAAAAAAGAACAAAGCTTTGAAATTCTTTAATTATTTTTTCTTCAATTTTATAAACATGATGTCGTCATAAATTCTGATATATTTATTTGAAAAATAATGCAGGAGAGGAGAAAGACTCCTTTCCTTCTTCCCAAAAGCCTATTGATTAACGTGTTGTCCATTACTTCAGCTTCGCTCTCCTTCCTGTTAGTCCAACATACTCCCAATCATAGGCGGCTGGTGCACCAAGAAATTGGGGGATCAAAAGAAGTTTGTGAGGAGCTTAGGGCGGCACCCTAAAGCTGTGTTTTTTTGTTTTGTTTTGTAAAATTAAGCTATATTATTGGATTTTAACAAATGACCTCTAAAAATTTTAATACAGTCTCAAAAGCAGGATGGATTTTACTGTAGATATCCCCTTTGCAATTCAAAGTTCCTTTCTTGTGAAATATGAGAAAAAAAAACACTTTTGTGGTATTTTCAATTTTTCGCTCTAAAAAGTGAAGGGCAGGGCCCCTTTACTTTCGGAAGTGAAGGGCAGCAGTTGCCCCCTTGCCCCCCCCCCCCCGCCGCTCCGTACAAGCAGCCTATGCTCCGATTGCGTCATAAGACTTGCAACCTCTTGTTTATTTCTTTTCTCAAACAAACTTTCTTCACCTCAACCCCCCCCCCCGAAAAAAAATCCTGGCTACGGCCTTGTGAGGTGATCCATGGGAAATAAACACGGCGCCTAGCTAAGTAGTGCGACCAAAATGGTCGCAGGACCTGGTTTTAATTTTAAACGCGTGCATTTCGGCTAGCTTGGTAAGAACAGTTGTATTGCACTTCAGTTGAATTTTACTGATAACTATGGCGTACGCTGATAAAAGGAGCGTGTTTAAGTTTCAAAAGCTTAATAGAGACAATTACAAAAGTTGGAAGTTCAACGTAAAAATGTTGACTAACTATGACGTTTTTAGTATCATAGACGGTACAGATACATTAAAAGGAGCTGACGAAAAGTAAATTGAAAACTTGGAAGAAGCAAGATTCCAAAGCATTGTCTGCGATTTGTTTGCTTGTGGAAGAAGAACTGAAAAACTTAGTAATTGACGAATCTAGTGCAAAAGAAGCATGGGAAGCACTGTGCAAACTTTTTGAGCCGACAACCCGTGCGAGAATGACCGCCTTACGCTCGGACTTCGCAAAAATTAACTTAAAAGAAGACGAAAATATATGTTTTCATCGGCAGGATTTTTCGAACAGGTAAAGTTTTGGAATCAGCCGAGAGAAGCGTAAAAGATGATGAGATAGCATACCAGATGCTATGTAATTTACAACCCAAGTATGACAATGTTGTCATTCAACTTTATCTTCTTAACGATGAAAGTTTCACATCAGAGATTGCGCGAAAAGCATTTATCTGAATTTGACAGACTACAACACAGAGAAGGTCCAAACGAAGATTCCACATCGGAAACTGCATTTGTTTTCGACAGGAATAGAAAAAAAATGTGTGTTTTTCCTGCGGCGAAGAAGGGCACTATGCTAGAAACTGCCCTAAGAAGAAAAACAATTCTTTCAATAATTCCAAGCGTGAGCATCGCATCGTCAAGGGCAACGTGGACAGAAAACTGCGGAAAAATGAAGAAAGCCCTCAATTCCAATTTTTCTCAGAAGGACGGTGATGTAAGCTCGTTCCTCGCTAGAGCTTTAACTGTAGGCACGACAACTGTAGAATTTGCGATTGACACAGCTGCTACAGAACATTTCTGTGCTGACTTATACATTTCTAAAGTTCTGAAAAAGTTCTTAAACTCAAAACCGTAATCGCGTAAGGCACGACAAAAATTTGTGGTTCCGGAGATATTTCTTTAGCAATCGAGCAGATAACAGGTAATAAATCTCTCATTCTGAAAAATGTCATGTATGCTCCAAATATGTCGCGAAATTTGTTTTCTGGTAGAATAATTGACAAAGCTCTGAAGTATGTAGGGGAGGTCGGGGCAGGTTTACGCATGGGACACGTTTACGCAGCGCACTTTTTCAGAAACGTGTTGTAGTTTGCTCAACATCGGTGACGACAGATTCATCTGGGCACCTATCGGATATTCTCACAAGAATTTTGGCGTCAGTCGAGCTTCTGCCTAGCGCGCAGCGAGGATTATCTGTTTTCTGCCAAGGTGAGTAAAGTTTGGGTTCAGCTTACTAAACCTTATTGTGAACTAATAATACTTTGTTAAAGCTAAACAAATATGAACGAGCGCAGAATTTAATGTTTCGCCAGATAGGGAAACTGACATCGGGCGAAATTGGGACTCTCGTAACAGTGGCTCTTGCACTCAGTGCTGCCGGTTCATTTATTCCCCCATTTATTGTTTTCCCAAGAGTCAACTTTAAGGAACACGTTCTGAGAGATGGTCCTGTAGGCAGTGTAAGAGATGCTAACTCATCGGGATGGATGATGGAATGATGGAACACAACTTTTTAAAATTTGCTAAGCATTTTGTAACCAATGTCAGGTGTTCCGTCTCAAAACCATGCCTTCTGATTTTAGATGATCATGAGTCCCATTTGTCAGCGGATATATTGGACTATTTTAAAGACAGTGGAGTAACGCTACTGTCATTCCCGCCCCACTGCACTCACAAACTGCAGCTACTTGACCGCACTATTTTTAGGCCACTCAAAAAATACATTAACACCGCATGCGATTCGTAGATGGCTAGTAACAAACGCCTAATGACAATTCATGACATTCCTTCCATTTTGACATCAACTTTAAACCCGGCCATTATGTTTGCTGGCGTAGCTGCTAGGTGTAAAGTGACAGGGATCCATCCATTAAATCCACATATATTTACTGATGTTGATTTCATGCCCTCTTATGTCACAGACAGGCCGGAAGCAACTTCGCCGACCGATAGCCCTACCATCAACGCCTCTCTAAGTACGTTAGAAGTCTCTGAGACGCAGAAGCCTATTGATCCTCCAAGCATTTCTCAAAATAGGCCTTCCACTTCGTCACACGTGGACTACCCAATAGGGTGGGCCGAAAATGACTTATTTTTTTTTTCGATGACGAGATATGCGGAAAAAGGTGCCATTGGGGGCACAAAGCACTCACAAAAAATTTGAAATTTTTTGCACAATTTCTTGATCTGCCGCAATCGCCTTGAAATTTCGGAAAAATGCTAATTTTTGATGTTTTTCGTAAAATTTGTCAAAAAATTTTTTTTAGTATTTTCAGTGATAGGTGTAACTTAAAAGATACTATTAGGGGCACTAAGTTCACATAAAAAATTTGAATTATTTTGCTCCATTTCTTGATCAGCAATAAACGCTTGGGGGTTTCAGAAAAATTGCTAAAATTGGATATTACAGCAAAATTTGTGAATTTTTTTAAAAAAATTATTTTCGGTAATGGGGAGAGCAAAAAAAGCTCACTATTATCATTAAATTAACATTAAAATTGAATTGTAAATGATATTTATTTAATTTGTCACAAATATGGGGAAAATTCGGAAAAAAAATGCTTTTTTTTTACATGATCCAAGTTATTTATTAATTTTTAAGCTTTATAAAAATTCCGTCCAAGTGTTGAGAGACAATTTAGGAGTCTGAAATGGGAAGTAGTTTATCAAATAATCTGCATTTTTATTTTTAAAATTCGTTAGAGTTACAAATTAGTTATTTATTACTATTGAATTAAAAAAATGTGTTAACTGAAAGTGCTTCACAGTTCTCAGCTTATTGCGCATCCAAATATCTTGCAAAATAATCCAGAACTCAACGCGAGGAGGTGACTGCACGAGTTCCACCAGCCCTCCACCTAAAAATATTATATTCACATTGTTTTGCATTCTTCATGCAACAAAGTCCTTCTTCGAATTAAACGTTGACAGTTTTATCCTGGCTTGTATCTTTGATCTGACGAAGGTATCTCTGTCTTCATGGCCACATACGTGCATTGCCGCTTCCATCACTACTTTAATTGTTCTTTCCACAGCTTGAGTGTGACTTGGAAAGCGGACTGAAGCTTCATCTAAAACCAAGCCTGATTCTATGTTTCTCTCAATCTCTTCGAATGAAAGATTCTTTGTAATTGGAGGCTCACTAAGATCTGTTGAGAGCCAGTCGATGCAGTCGTTGTACTCAGTAGCCATAAAGTTCAGTTTTAGAACCTTAAACTGTCTCAGTGTCCTGATCTCTTTCTTCTTTGAAAGGCGGCATTGTTTAATCCTTTTCCATGCCAATATTCTGATTTCTTTGTTTTCGTCTGTCGCCATTGCTAATAGTATATTCTCAGGATGGCTATAGTATGCATTTCTTTGAACCACCGAATGCACTATCGTCTTTAAGTCATCAGGGAGGAAACTTAAGAGTAGAATGACGTAGTATGAGTTTGTACGCAGAGTATGGTTCTCAGTGAGGAAGCTACCAGGGTGCGCAGATGGACCGAGACATTTGTGGAAAATAGTTCTACTCTCAAACTTCCTCTCTGATGACTTCACGATAGTGAATTCGGTGGTTCAAAGAAATGCATACTATAGCCATTCTGAGAATATACTATTAGCAATGGCGACAGACGAAAACAAAGAAATCAGAACTTTGGCATGGAAAAGGATTAAACAATACCGCATTTTCAAGTAGAAAGAGATCAGAACACTGAGACAGTTTAAGGTTCTGAAACTGAACTTTATGGCTACTGAGTACTACGACTGGCATCGACTAGCTCTCAACAGATCTTAGTGAGCCTCCAATTACAAAGAATCTTTCATTCGAAGAGGTTGAGAGAAACATATAATCAGGCTTGGTTTTAGATCAAGCTTCAGTCCGCTGTCCAAGTCACACGCAAGCTGTGGAAAGAACAATTCAAGTAGTGACAGAAGCGGCAATGCACGTATGTGGCCATGAGGACAGAGATACCTTCGTCAGAGCAAAGATACAATTCGGGATAAAAACGTCAACGTTTAATTCTAAGAAGGACTTTGTTGCATGAAAAATGCAAAACAATGTGAATATAATATTTTTAGGTGGAGGGCTGGTGGAACTCGTGCAGCCACCTCCTCACGTTGAGTTCTGGATTATTTTGCAAGATATTTGGATGCGCAATAAGCTGAGAACTGTGAAGCACTTTCAGTTAACACCATTTTTTTAATTCAATAGTAATAAATAACTAATTTGTAACTCTAACGAATTTTAAAAATCAAAATGCAGGTTATTTGATCAACTACTTCTCATTTCAAACTCCTAAATTTTCTCTCAACACTTGAACAGAATTTTTATAAAGCTTAAAAATTAATAAATAAATTGAATCATTAAAAAAAAAAACCTTTTTTCCGAATTTTCCCCGTATTTGTGACAAATTAAATAAATATCATTTATAAATCAATTTTAATGTTAATTTAATGATAATAGTGAACCTTTTTTGCTCTCTCCATTACCGAAAATATTTTTTTAAAAAATTTCACAAATTTTGCTATAATATCCAATTTTAGCAATATCTTCTGAAATCCCCAAACGTTTATGACTGATCCAGAAATGGAGCAAAATAATTCAACTTTTTTATGTGAACTTAGGTGTAACTTAAAAGGTACTATTAGAGGCACTATCACTGAAAATATTAAAAAAAAATTTTGACAAATTTTACGAAAAACATCAAAAATTAGCATTTTTCTGAAACTTCAACGCGATTGCGGCAGATCAAGAAATTGTGCAAAAAATTTCAAATTTTTTGTGCGTGCTTTGTGCCCCCAATGGCACTTTTTCCGCATATCTCGTCATCGAAAAAAAAAAAAGTCATTTTCGGCCCACCCTACTACCCAATCCCCGAACAGCTGAGACTTTTTGAAAAAGCTGGACCTAGGCTTGGCACTAAGAAAGAGAAGAAAAAAAGAAAGTCCGCAATGCGAACTGATTCTCCAGTTAGAGAAGCTCTCAGACAAGAGCAGTTAGAAGCAAAAGAGAAAAAAATTATTTCACAACAAAACAAAAACAAGAAACTACTTAAAAATTTACTGTACTAAAATGCAACGTTTCTTGACAAAAACATCGTGACATCAGCGTGACGTTAAGGCCCGGTTTCCTAGGAGTGAAATCGTCGATCTCTGGCGAGGTGACAGACGCCGCCGCTTTCTGCGCATGCGCCTGAGCCGCAGATTGACGTCGCTTCACTCCACGCTCCAGTCAAACTGGTTCTGATTCCAGCGTGCGTCGCGCCCGGCGTTGGCGACGATTCTAGGAAACCACGCCTTTAGTTATGAAAACTAGCTAGATAAAACGTCACAGCCTTTATGTTTAATGTTCTGTTCATCACCTGAAGGGTGCCAGCTAACCCTTATAATTCTAGAAACGGGCAAACTACCCTGCTACAGTAATTCATTCTAAGGTTTTAATAAATCTTCAGTTTTATACTGTGTTGTTCATTGGAACCACCGAACGCAAGTTACAAGTGAATTGAACGCTGTTTTTTTTTTATGTTGCAGTCCGGCCGACAATTGAACTGTGATTAAGTCGTTAGTGAGCAACGCACATAGGTAGATTTCGACGATTTAGGCGGCTAAAAGTCATTTTTTCAAAGTCAATTTAGCCGTAAAACTTTGACCAGTGCCGTTAGAAGACACTTCCAGTAATCTATCCCAACTATTCCAACCCTTGGGCCATGTGCCATGAATTATTTACAGGTAGTCGAAACTTGACCTCCGTTCTCGGTGTACGTTACAGTTCTCGACGCTTTCTGTGCAACTTTTGTTACAAAGTCCATAATTTTTTTGTGAAGGTAAATTACCTTAATGAAAGTGATAGATTCGCATAATTCAAGTATGAATCTTTAAAACTATATATAATAATGGTGTTCTATTACAGATTGTCATATTCTTTTTCACTTGTAAAACAAGAGGTTTTTTGTACAAATTTATCATTGATTTTCGATTTCTCAAGAGTTTTAACTATACTTCAGGTTCCGTCCCACCTGTTTTTTTCTCTTTTACGGTATAATCAGGGTCTTAGTATTATAGTAAAATTTTGGCCGCTAGAAACCGCAAATCTCAGAAAAATCCTTAATGAAAGATTTTTTGCAAAAAAAAAAACAAGAAAAAAATTATTTTTTCTAACGCTTCTAAAGTATAGTTTTCTTTGTTTTAGGGTCATCAAATACCTCTGGCGTGAAGGTAGTGACGAAAAAAAATATTTATTTGACCTAATGCAGGGACAAAACTAACCCTCTTTTGATGAGAAATTGGATTATTTGGAGAATTACTTGCTGATGCGCTATGACATAGCCGCAGGGCTTCTCAAACTTTTTACCTGGCGGACCCCCTTCAGAGAGCATTTAACAAAACGGACCCCTGTCGTTGTAGTGTGCAAATACTTAAAGTTTGTAGTTAATTAAAATAATTTAATTATTCCTAATTAGTGTGGTAATCTTTTGAAAGCCACTAAGTAGTTTAAAATGTTTAACTTTATCAACAAAATGTGGAACACAAAAAACGTATAAGTATTAAAGACAAGTAATAGCAGAAATAAGAAAACATAAAATATTAACAACAAATTAATGGAAGGCGTGGGGTTGTTTCATCCGGCACAATTCTGATACGTTAGGTTTGATTTTTGACAGTTGGAGATGAATGTCTGGTTCAGCATCGAGGCAGCTTCTGTGTTTAGTTTTAGTGGCTGCATAGATCGAGAATCCCGATTCGCATAGGTAGGTTGTGGCGAACGGAAGAAGGATGCGCTTTGCCTTTTCAACAAGTGGTTGATACTTTTTATTTTCCAGACTTAGGCAAAGATTTGGATAAGTATTAGCCTGGAAAAGAGACTTTAAGGTGCAGTCTGACGTTATGTCTATTAAACATTCGTACTCGGACGATGACAGACTACTTGGCTTTTCCGAAACAGAAAACGGTTCTGCCACCAAAACATTATCATGCAGCATCTTAGCTCGAGATGGTGGGAAATAATGCTTAATGGCCGACTGTATATTTCGAAGGTGCTCACAAATATTTTCAAACAAAGGGTTGTTTAAAATCTCCACATTGTTTTCTTTCAAAAAATCATTTAAAGTAGGAAAGCACTCCACCTTTCTTTTCCCAATAGATTCTACCCAAAATTGCAGTTTTCGTTTGAACGCGCAAAGTTTGCTATCAGCCTCAAAAGTTGTGATGCAATTTCCTTGCAAAGAAACACTCATCTCATTTATTTCCATAAAAATATCAGATAAGTACAACAGAGTACATTGAAATTCCTCATCATTAAATATGTCTGTCAGTTTAATATTGTGATCTAAAAGCAGAGTTAAGACTTTGGAACGTAATTCGTATAATTGTGAGAGTGCTTTGAAACGAGTTAACCATCTCACTTCTGTATGGAGAATCAAGGAATGATAAGCACTTCCCATTTCATCGCATAATATTGATAGAAGTCTGGACTTCAACGGCCGTGACTTTATGTAATTTATAACTTGAACCGCTTCATCCAAAACTTTCTTAAAGCAAACTGGCATTTTTTCATTGCCAAAGCATGTCTGTGCAGTACGGGTCATTCCATTTTAAATCAACAAATGGGGTGCGCATCACCATTTTTGATTTTGATGAAAATTTGCATGTGTATTCCTTTTACTTCCCAGAGCTCAAAATAGTGTTTATTTTATTTTTTAAAAATTTACTCTTTGATATATAGGCCCTTTTTGTTGTTGGCAACAGCGAAAATCGGGCGTTTTGATGCTTTGCCTTATGAACTATAACTTTTTTTCTATCAAAGATTTTGAGCTCAACTATAGCTCATTGGAAAGCTAAGAAAAAGATCTTTTTAGATATGCTATCAATAAACTTCAGATTAAAAAAAAATACTTATTTTTTCAAGGTCAAAGTTCACGACGAAAATGACATTTTTTACTACTTTCGAACATTAAAAAACCCATGAAGGGTTCAAAGTAACAAGCCGATTTTTTCCTCATATATTCATAGTCATGGTTACTTACTGTATAAAAAAAATTGGCTTGTTATTCCACCCCCTTTATGAGATATGCCCCCTCAAAGTTGTAAATTTTTTAAAAAATCCAATTTTCAAAGCTAAAAAAATGCATGTGGGGGGCAAGATAAAAAATTTTTTACATGTGGTATTTTAAGTACTTTTTACCAGCTTTCTAATAAAACAAAAGTTGCTTTGTTATTCAAAGGCGTTTGGCAGATATAAGGGATTGAACTTTCAAAAAATTGCACAAAAACAACACGATTATTTTCATTTTTTTAAATTTTTATTTCATTTAAATGTAATTATATACCTTATTCTTTGCATTAAATGCTAAAAAAAGACTAAGAAGAGCAATGAAGAAACATATTTAAAGTTTAATAAGATAATTTAATAGTTTTAACACCTGGGAATATAGAATACCACTAAACTTGTCTGATTTTTAAACATCTGATTGCTACCTACAACAGGACTGAGCATTTCTCAACTTGTCCAGGTTTGTTCATACCATGTGGTCATCCTTGTTCTGACTTGCTCTCACATGTGTATCTTAGTTGTCTTTCAAATTCTGAAAGAAGTAGGTTGTTGAGCTAGTGTTTCTGCTGTAAAATCTTGTGAAGCTGATGTTATTTCTTTTCATTTCAAGTTCATTCATATTCACAGAATGTTTTGTTAAAGGTAAAAGAAGAAATTCTTTAGAATCCTTAAATATAAATTTAAATTTGTTTTTCTACATGTAAACTGTGAATAAGTTATGGATAACCCTAAATGCTCCATAGGAGTTTTTGAGAATGATGATTGTAATATTTTAAGTTACAGTAGGCAGTCTACTGTAAATAGTATTTCTGAGTACAGTGATGATGATAAAACTTTACTGCACCTGAGTACTGGGTGTAAAACTATTGAAACTGTTTGTACCTACCATGCAAAAAAATTTCTTGCCAAGTTTTGCCACCTTTATGGAACTTCTTGCTGGTAGGTAGAAACAGTTTCAATAGTTTTACACCTATTTCTCAGGTGCAGTAAAGTTTTATCATCATCACTGTACTCAGAAATACTATTTACAGTAGACTACTGTAACTTAAAATATTACAATCATCATTCTCAAAAACTCCTATGGAGCATTTTGGGTTATCCATAACTTATTCACAGTTTACATGCAGAAAGACAAATTTAAATTTATATTTAAGGATTCTAAAGAATTTCTTCTTTTACCTTTAACAAAACATTCTGTGAATATGAATGAACTTGAAATGAAAAGAAATCACATCAGCTTCACAAGATTTTACAGCAGAAACACTAGCTAAACAACCTACCTCTTTCAGAATTTGAAAGACAACTAAGATACACATGTGAGAGCAAGTCAGAACAAGGATGACCTGACCACATGGTATGAACAAACCTGGACTAGTTATGAGAAATGCTCAGTCCTGTTGTAGGTAGCAATCAGATGTTTAAAAATCAGACAAGTTTAGTGGTATTCTATATTCCCAGGAGTTAAAAATATTAAATTATCTTATTAAACTTTAAATATGTTTCTTCACTGCTCTTCTTAGTCTTTTTTTAGCATTTAACGCAAAGAATAAGGTATATAATTACATTTAAATAAAAAAAAAAGATTTAAAAAAATGAAAAAAGTCGTGTTGTTTTTGTGCAATTTTTTGAAAGTTCAGTTCCTTATATCTGCCAAACGCCTTTGAATAACAAAGCAACTTTTATTTTATTAGAAAGCTGGTAAAAAGTACTTAAAATACCACATATAAAAAATTTTTTATCTTGCCCCCCACATGCATTTTTTTAGCGTTGAAAATTGGATTTTTTAAAAAATTTACAATTTTGGGAGGGCATATCTCATAAAGGGGGTGGAATAACAAGCCAATTTTTTTTATACAGTAAGTAACCATGACTATGAATATATGATGAAAAAATCGGCTTGTTACTTTGAACCCTTCATGGGTTTTTTAATGTTCGAAAGTAGTAAAAAATGTCATTTTCGTCGTGAACTTTGACCTTGAAAAAATAAGTATTTTTTTTAAATCTGAAATTTATTGATAGCATATATAAAAAGATCTTTTTCTTAGCTTTCCAATGAGCTATAGTGGAGCTCAAAATCTTTGATAGAAAAAAAGTTATAGTTCAGAAGACAAAGCATCAAAACGCCCTATTTTCGCTGTTGCCAACGACAAAAAGGGCCTATATATCAAAGGGTAAATTTTTTAAAAATAAAATGAACACTATTTTGAGCTCTGGAAAGTAAAAGGAATACACATACAAATTTTCATCAAAATCAAAAATGGTGATGCAACAACTTTTTTGAAAATTTGTTGATTTAAAATGGAATGACCCGTACGCAATGACTGTAATTGCATTTTTTTTTATTTTTCTTTTATTTTAGCTATTGCTCCGACCGTTGGTCCAGTCATCGCTTTTGTATCATCAGCGCATACATCAACACAATTAGACCAGGGAATCTCATTGCTCTTAAAAAAATCATCCAATAAACTAAATATTTGGACACCCGTTGTGTTAGAAAGAAGTGGTTTGCACAAAAGATCCTCTTCAAAATGGCCAGAGTATTCCATGGGTGCAAGTTAGGCTATGCTTCCAAGACGGAAAATTTGAGACCCCCCCCCCCCCCCAAGCATACCCAAGAAATTAAACCGAAAAAAAAAACATATATTGTTCATTAAATTGTCTAAACTAAGAGGGGGGGGGGTCTTAATTTTACTTTTAGCAGCAAGATCATAGTTTTAAGTAGAGTAATCGAGAGGAGGGGGGATTTGTCGAGACTTAAAAGCCTATTTTTAAACGATGTTTAGTGATATTAGGATAAGGTGTTTCAATTTTTGACGACGTTAGAGGAGGAGGCATAGAAAATGAAATCCTAAAAACAAAATTGTAGGTCATATTTGATGAAGTTAAGGAAAGGGAATGGATGGGGTCGAAGAGAATTTACACCGACAAAGGAATTATGCCATTGCAGTTCGTTTATTCAGAAAGAGAAAGAAAGGCTTCGATACAAATAGTTTTGAATTAGAATAGTGATTAAAATGTACTTTTAAGAAATCTGATTTTATATTCCCTTCAATTTCGTTTTCTTTGGAAGTAAATATTGAAGGAATGATATAATTTTTTTCCGTCCCATGGTCCGTCTTGGCGATTTTGTCAAGACGGAAATCCGTCCTGAGACGAAAGGTCTTGCATCCATGGAGTATTCATAACGCACAAAAGCCAATAAGATTGCCAGCCCTACGACGTCAGTCGATTCGCCGATTTGCATAGCAAAGAAATTGGGTTTGATGCGCGAAACCAGAGATTCTTTCACATCCTGTGACAGCTCAAGTACCCGTCTTTTAACAGTGTTATTAGATAACGGCACTGTAGATACAAGCTTTGCAGCTTTCTCATCTAGCATGCAAGAAACAATATCAGTAACGTATGGTTTTATGAGGGTTTCGGCGATGGTATGGGCTTTACCTGCTTTTGCTACTTTGTAACTCACTAAGAAAGAAGCTTTTAGTGCATTTTCATTAGCGGTTTTTGCGTGAGCTGTAATAAACTTCTGACCAGGAAAGTACTCGACTTAAGTAATAATGAAAAAAGTTAAAAATGGTACCATTCGAAAGAGCATACTGAGACATGTCTTTGATCCAAAGATCAAGTGCCCTCGTCCCCTCGTTTTCGAGATAAGGGGTCTTAAAGGCGGCCGAAAATGAGCCAAATTTGAAGACTTGGCAAGAAATTTAAGCTAGCTCCAGATTCTCCCTTCCGCTGCTTGCTTGGCATCGCATCGTTTCAATGTTTGGTGATTTGCAAAGAAAGTAAGATGTTTTACGTTAACCCTTTACTTGTATGAGCTAAAATAAAGAATGCTGGTCAAGACTATGATGTGGAAAGCAGAGAACTTTATGCCAGAGGAGGCGGAAAACTTATACAGAGAAGTTAAAT
>JAXGGA010016865.1:0-25674 GCA_038373865.1 Uloborus plumipes | reverse complement strand
CTTGATTTAATACAAAGCCATAACGCGGAAACTTTCCTCGAGTTTAAGAAAATTGTAGGCAGCAGCCAATTTAAGTGAATTCTTTAACGCAACAAAGACATCTTATTTTTTTTTTCAGATTTGGAAATTACTAATACATGTGTTTATCCGTGGGGTGGGGGGGGAGAAAAAGATCTTGAAGGATTAAAATTCAACATTTAATTTCACTCACATGTAATTCGAGTGCAAAACATAATAGTTTTTTCCCTAAATAACTATTAGTGAATCTCACTATTTCATTTGCTAGTCACATTTGTACATGTTATTTTTCAGAAACAATCAAAAATTTCTAAAACATGTTTCTACTTTCATTTAATATTATAGACTTTTTACTTTTTTATTTTAGTACTTTTTGTTTTAATATTACTTTGATTTTTACACGCTCTCAATGCGTTTTCATTAAAAATACTTTTGAAAAATAATGTTGCACTAAACAAAGGTTTTAATGTTGTAAAACAAAAGAGCAGATTTTGTTAATTAAATCTAACATTTTCTTAGTAACTATTTAAAAATTCAAGATTTTTTAATGAATGCTTAATTTCCTTTTTCTTTTTAGTTCGTTGTTTTTTTTTACTTAAATAACGTTTTAGAAAAATACTTTGAAAAGAATTTTTGTCTTACCCTCTACCTAACGCCGCTAGCTTCTATAACCATTTTATTTTTTATGTTCGTTTCTCTAGACTCATTCACCGATTGGATAAAAGTTTCATCCGATAGGATTTAGATTGATTGACAGAAAAAGTTTTTATTTACCGCGAAGAAGGACTGTCTGAGTATATATGAAACACGTAAAATTCCTGGCTTAAAATAAAATAAATCTGATCTGAGAAACGGGATTTCCATAAATCGTTTTGCTACCGCATTTATATATGTGATTTAACGTCAACATTTGTAACAATAATTTACCGTTTTCAACACTGAAAAATGCAATTTAGGAATTTATTTGCTTAAAAAACAAGACATTGCAAAGACATAAACGTTCTTCCTCTTGCTTAATAGCTGCTTTAAGATAATGTGTATTTATTGCTTCAATAATTGAATTTTTTGTTATTTCTTTGATTTTTCATTTTCTGAAGTAATAATATTTTGTTCATTTGCAAAGCACATTTATGATTAAATTTTAAGCTTTTTTTTTTTTATCAAAATGGCAATTATCAATGATTACCATGAATGCTTTGATGTTATATCTTATTGTAATACTAAAAATGTTAGTGTTACATCAATTGCTTAACAACATGAAATTTTAAACTTGACTAACATTTTGTTTTTCAAATGAACAATATAAATGTACTATTCTAATTTCAAGTAAAAGGCACATTTTAAGACAGTTTAATTTCATAAAGAAAAATCCAGTTAAATGTTATAACTATTCTCTGAATGAACTTTGCTAGTAAACTAAGAATAGGGTTTAAATTAAAAAATATTTTTTGTGAATAAAGACTAGGAACACAACTCAATGTAATGTTATTAATTGTATGGAAAAGATATGGAAAAGATATAAGAAAAGAAAAAGTATGGGTAAAACCATCTCTGAAATTTACTAGCAACATTTTTAAAAATAAATTTTAGTGCTTAAATTCCTGTTTCATTTAAAATAAAATAACTTCAGTTATTTTCACGAAGAGCTTTGAGAGTTGTGAATCAGAAACATTACCTTTACTATTGCCTTGTGTCATTTAACTGTGTCCAAAGACCTTCCCGATAAGTAATTTCATGTTATTTTGATCGCCCAAATCAAACAAACATTAAAATACTCCTTTGTAAACAATTTTGGCGAGTAGTGAAATGAACATCCCACAATTTGCTTTTGAATATTTAGATAAATAATTTTACTTTTATGTCCATTTCAAAGACAAGACAATATAGCCTTATTTGTATCCTAAAATGTATCCTTTACACAAAGAGAGCATTTTTGCTTCTTATATCTTTAAACATGACGTGTTGAAGAAAAAAAAAGTTGTTCTAGTTATCTTCCGGCTAACTGTCAGTTTATAAAAGAAAATGGTGTCGTAACTTAGCGTATTCTTGTCAACGTGGAAGTTATTGAGAGGAAAATAAGAATTGAAGTCAGTTTCAGGCGGAAGAGGGTTAAATAAAATCTTGCTAAAAGACAGCTGTTTGTATTATGAGATTTGCTTTCTTGGCTAACGACATTTTCAAGTTTTATATTCGAGTTGGAGAAAAAATAAATATTCCAAATGTTGTTTCTATTACTGTTTTGCATTTATATGTGACATTTATTATGCCATTGCAATTCCTGGATGAAGTTTCTATCCATCCATCCATCTATCTATATCTATGCATATGTCTGTCTATCGAAATTGAGTCAAATACTTTCCATTTTTCAATATTAGCAGCTCTTGTTCATTCCTAAATTTCGTTCTTACACATTTTACAAAGAGTTTCTATAAATGGTTTTAAGGGGGGGGGGATTCTCTCAGGACCTAGTAACTGGTGTATCAAAAATGAGTGCTATTTTTATCGGCAAAGAGAACTCATAAATCTTAGTTTTCAAGGGGTACTAGTGCAAATAAATTTAAAAACAATTCTTTTTCTCTTTTTTGCTCTCTTGCACTAATTTTAGAACTTTAGTCGAAGTAAAAAATACTTACTTGTGCTACTTACTAAACTGTAAAAGTAGGTTTACTTGTGAACGAAATAACATTCGATGTTCGGACACTTGCTTCTTTAAATAACAAGAAACGTTTGTATTAAAGAAGGAGCAAATTAGAGCTAAGCAGCTAAATATTAAGTGAAACATTGTACAGTTATGTCAAATGGTTGTTTTTTGTGAGCTATTGCAGTTAAAAAGAATTTCTTATTATTCTTTTCAGCAACTTACTAGTGATAACCATTTGCATCGTAGCGTACTTTTAGCTTTAGATTGCCTGTAAGAATTATCTAAAATTTCGTTTCTAATGCACTTAACCTAACATGGAAAATATGAACTAAGTGTTCGAATTGTATTCTATATTCAAGTATTGAAGTTATAAATGCAAATGTAAGAAACGTATTGTTTGTTTTTTACCCAACAAAATCTTGTATCTAATAAATTTAACCTTTCGAGTGCAATTTGTGAATTTGTAAGTTATTTAAAAAAAAAGGGGAAAAACAAAACAGTATTTGCTAGAATTTGTTATTAGCTGCATCAGAAGAAAGAACAGCGAAAAAAAGAGAAATGTTTGAAAATATTTAAGCAAGATACTTAATGCATTTTTATCATCCCTTATAAGGTTTTCTCGTTAGAGCTATTTTATCTGCTTTTTCGAAGGCTGATAAACTATTTTTCATTAGTATTTTAAAAAAAAAGTATTTTAAATGTTAATAGTTCAAATATCAGTATGTGATCAAAAATAACAGTAAATGGTAAACTAAAAGTAAATACAGAATTTTGAGAAAAAATGAAGTATTAACTTTTTTTAATCATTAAACATTATTTTGCATAGAGATACTTTTAAAGGTTGTACGCTGTACAGTCAAAAGGGTTCAGCATTTAGCTATGCATAGGGGAGACCGGGGCAAGATGACGAATTTCGTATTTTTTTCATTTCCCGCTAGGTAGCAGTATCAACTGGTCATTAGAGATTCTTCTATCTATTCTTCGTTCAGCAATAGTATAAAGTCGCTGAAATCGCCATTTTCAAGACAGTTCGGAAGTTGTTCTGGTTTACCGCTATCGCGAGCTAACTTTTATCCATGTGCAAATAGGCTCTGATGCAAATACAGGTAAGATTTATTGCTTCTCATTAGTATTAATGTGTACCTTAGTTTAAATACTAGCTATTTATATGAATAAGCACCAAATAAACGCATATTTTTATGGAAATAAATATGAATCTTTCAAAAATGGCAGTCTGGGGCAAGATGACGAAACGAAACACGGGGTAAGATGACGAGCTCGTCATCTTGCCCCATGTTTCGGAATTTATGAAACTAACTATGTTGCCCCTTCTATTAAGTTCTTTAAATGCTTATTTATAGTTATACTAATATATATACTAATGTATATAATTATATATTATACTAAGTCCCTTATGCCCCCCCCCTCTTCCGAACAGCAAACTAATTGTTTGTTAATGATACATATAATGACATTTCAGATATGGTTCGACATTACAAGAAGAAATCCTCAAGAGAAGAATGGAGCAAAGATTCTATGCTGCCTATGGTAATATAAGCTGCCCATGGTGCCCCTAATGAGCTGCCCATGGTAGTCAGTCCTACAGGATCCAGAAGAGTTTCAAATATTGTTTCAGCAGAGAGAGGAAGGAATGTAACAATAATTTGTTGCATAAGCGCCACTGGCTTTTACCTGCCACCTTTTCTGATTTTTGCCAGAAAACGAATGCGTCCTAAACTTATCGAGAAAGCCCCACCAGGAACTGTAGGTCACTGTAGTGATAATGGCTGGAGTAATGAGGATACTTTTTTCTCTTTTTTGCAGCACTTTTATCAACACGTAAAATCAAACAAAGAATCTCCTGTTCTGTTGATCATTGATAATCATAAATCCCACATAACTTAGCAGGCTATATTATACTGCAGAGAAAAATTCATTATCATGGTTGGGTTGCCTCCCCATACATCACATCGCCTCCAACCTCTTGATGTGGCATTTTTCGGCCCATTGAAAAATTATTATAGTCAAGCATGTGACAACTATATGGTCACTCATTCAGGGCAGACCATCACAGATAAAAATGTTGATGAACTTTTGAGCATAGCTTACTTTAAAGCAGCTACAATTGCAAATACAGTTCAAGGTTTACAAGAATGGGATCGAGTCGCATAATTCTCTTGTATTCAGCGATCATGATTTCGCTGCTTCAAAAACAACTGATCTTGATGCTGTTAAAGAGGGAACTGAAAATAATAGTGCCAACCCCCAGACCCTGTTAGTAAAAAAAAAAACCATATATAAAACATCCAGTAGATGCAGAATGGATGACAAATTCTGATTACAGTGCAGAAAAGTAGCCTTTAAGTGCCATTAAAGCCATTTCCAAAAGCACTACAATGTGGCAAAAAAAGAAAAAACAAAAAAATGAGTTCAGGTATCCTTACGAGCTCACCCGTCAATGAACTGCTGGAAGAAAGAACCAAGCAGAAAGAGAAAAATTGTCTAAAAAAACAGAGGACAGAAGAACGTGAAGCAAAAAAAGGAGTAAGAAAACTCAAACTTTGTTCCCTTAGCCCGAAGTCAGAAAAAATCAGGCCAAGCAACCCAGTGGCATCAACTTCAAAGGATGGTGTAATGGTGGACCCTCCAACAGAAGAATGGATCCAGTGCTGTAAATGCCAAGAGTGGTGGAATAAGAGTTCCAATTATGAAAATGGCATTTTTATTTGCGGCTATTGTTAGCTGCTCTACTAAACCCTTGTATATATACATTACTTTACAATGCTTAATTTAATGCTTTTAAGATGCAGAAACACATTTATCATTTGTTAAACCATGTAACGTATTTAAAAGATAAAAATGTTACACCTTTTATAGAGTCGTCATCTTGCGCCAAGGCGAAAGTCATCTTGCCCCGGTACTGGGGCAAGATGACGAATTGTTAAGATTATGAAAACATAAGAAAATCATGCTTTTTTTTTATTTCAAAAAATAATTGGTAATATATTTTAGGCTACAAAAGACTACTCTAAAGCCTCATATAAAAATAATTTTACCATCCTTAAAAATGAGTGAGTAATAAGCAACGATTATTAGCATCGTCATCTTGCCCCGGTCTCCCCTACATTGATTTTATTCTGAAGCAGTTTTTGTAAAGCAAACAATTTAAAAGAAACAATGTGTTAAAATGCATTCGTTCATTTTTCAAAGTAGTAAAAATGTAGTTATACTTTCTTCTTAATATATATATATTTTTTAAGATTTAATATTTCTGTTTAAAAAAAGTGCATCGAAATACTTGCGGTTCAAAAATATTGAACGCATAAATATGTCAAAAACGAAACAAGAAAACGGCTTTTTGTTCTAAAAGAAACGAAATATGTACTGGTGCCATAAAAAGTCAGATTTATTTAGTTTTTGAGCAGTACGTAATTTTTAATTAATTTAGCTTTACATTTTTTTTATGCTAACTGCAATGTTTAGTCAGAATCGAGTTATACCGTTTAAAATTCTCTTTTATCTATTAATAATTTTTTCATTGGGAGCACATTGAAAATTTTAGTTTCAATTTTTAATAAAAAAATTCTCGGAATTACTAACTCAATTATTGCTGTTAACTAGGAAGGCAACATTTGAAAACTAACTCAACTATCACAAAAAATTGCATTAAACTGATTTATAAATTTGTAGACTGGAGGATTTGAGTTATGGACATATTTACTGAATCCTTATTAAAAATAAGCATTAAAGAAGAAATTAGTTGGATTGTAAATTTTTTTTATTTATGGTACGGTGTAAGTGTAAGCAGTGATTTAGGTGAATTTAATGAGGTGTTCTTGGGATAATAAAATCCGGAATTCTGACTCTTAAAAGAAATTCTTATCATTTTACGTATCGGGTTACTTGTTCAAGTGGTTTTAAGTAACATCGAAGTTAATGTCGTGATTAATCTGTTGAAAGAGGAATAAAACAGGCAATCCAGTTTGTCAGAAAAATGAAAGTTGAAGCATATTTCTTGATAATTGAAATCTTATGAAAAATTTATTTGTTTAATGTCTTCTGAGTATATTTTCATCATGGTTTAAGCATAGACTTTAAGAAACAATTGGTGAAAAAAATACATCATAGAATTTAAATATCCATGTCATTGGTTGGTTTTATGATTTGAAAAATGAGAAATTCAAATGAAACGCAAAACTTTAATATAATGAAATAACCATAAAACACGATTTTTTAAAACTATTAACGGATATTTTCCTTCCACTCAATTTGTAAACTTTTTATTTATAATTTTTGCTATTTTGAATAGAAATATAGTAATTTTAAAAACATTTTAACTAATTTAAATAACGAAATAGTAACTATCACATAGTTAAAAAAATTAAAAAAATCATCCATAAATCCATAAAGCTATATGATTTATTCGGTTACTTATGCAGAAATCTTATTCTGAAACTGACCGTGTTAAATTTAAGTTTGTGTAACTTAGCTGATAGGAGTTAGGTTGCACAATTTTTTTACAGTGATAAACGATTTTATATTCAAACCAAACTTAAAATTAAGGAACAAATTGGGGCCGATGATACTACTACAAATCCCTCATAGTGAGTTCTGCTTACTCATTTGACTACAGCCTTTTTTGCTTTCTGAACCACATGATAAGCGCTTACGTAGGAAGTCTCACTGAACATGTTTTTAATTCAAAAATTAAAAACATGTTTGTGCATCAAAAAGGGTTAATTTTTTGAGCATAATTCAAGACCTTACTATAGGACTAGCTTCAATGTAAAGATCGACGAGGCATTCACTCTGTGAGCATTCTGTAAGTTCAAGCTAAGAAAAAGGAATATGAAGAACTTATAAAACGTTGGTACACATTGATTGATGCAGTTACAATGAGTACCAAAAGTGTAACCAAAATTCTTATGCGAACAATATACAATATCACGTTTTATTTACAGTTCTAACTTAATCTCTATTTCTTTAGTAAAAAAAAAACATTGTTAGAATAATAGTTGAACATTTAATTAATGAAAATTAGTTACAATGTGTATGATGTATATAAATAGGAATTTTATCGTAATTGTGGGGTTTTACTTATATTTTTCCTAACTCTTTTTGGCCTTTTTACCGTGAAAGTAGAAACAAAGCAAGAAATCATAAACAGAGTAAATACATAACAATGCTTAATGTATCGTAAAAACGTCGCTATTAAAGCGACGAAATAAAATGTTAGATGGGTGTTGTCTTGAAATTATGGGGTTCGAACAAGCTTGTATTTGTTCGGAAAATCTAGGATCAGCTTTTCACGCTTCAAAACACTTTAATCTTAGCATCAACGAGAAAATGAGAAGGCTCGTTTAGTGCTAGACGAAAATTCGTGTTTTCATTAAGTTAGAGCTTAAATTGTCCTTTATCATTTTAGAAGCTGACATATTACCTATATTAATGGTGAAACAAATAACGTTAAATGCAGCATTGATTCAATTGCGAGGGCACAAATATTCAGTTTTAGCCTTGCAAAATAGCAAAGTCAACTGGGACAACAAATGACCCGACTGGTTTTACAACGAAGTCATTAGGGTATAATGAAAACAAACTATACCCAAAAGCAATAGCCATTATTCTTAACTTTCCACATAATGACAACCATTTTCAAAACTAGCATCACAACTCATTTTCTACCACGCGAAGATAACGCTAAGTAAAAAGCAGGGATGAAGATAATGTTCCTCATAACTTCTGCTAAGTTTTGTTTTCACCTTCTTTAATTTATATTTGTCACTAAAACAATCTTTGGGAAATGCCTTTCTACCATGATTCTTTATTCCTAAAATTACTTACAGCCTACGTGAATTCTTTCATGAGAGTGTTAATGCAGTTAGCAGCAATAAGTGAATGAGGAATTCCAAATAATTGGAAAAATGCGGCTGATTTATTTAATTTTGTTTTATAATTTAGTCGTCGTATATGATAAATATTGTAACATTTTCATGCATTAAATATGAGCATAATCTTTTTAGTAAGAATAAAAGTGTAGTTCTTATTTTAACAATAACATCCAGAGAAATAAGTTCGTACTTTTACAATGCCATGAACATCTCTGTCACAAAATTAAAGCAATATACAGAAAAGGACGAAATATTGTTTCACTTATCTTCAAGTTGGGGACAGTTTTTTTGCCAAACATCTCTTCACTTCCTACAAGTCAACGCATTCAGTTAATAGAACCCTTTAATGAGTCAGTGGATTACTTTGTACTGGTCAAGCAGAGAGTGAGAACAATTAAGTTGTGCTTAAGTTATGTTTCAGATTATTGCGTTGGTTAAGAATGGAAGTACTGTCGACAGGTGCACATGGTCATATAATGTTCTTCGGGATTAATACTGCATTTTTTTTAATAATCTCAGTTTCCACCATCTTGGGGGACCAATGATAAAGTGAGAGACTCATCTCCCACGCTTCACTGTTGTATTTTAGCACTTGAAACGGAAGTGAATACTTTCAGCAAAATTATCTTATCAACACTAGAAAATATGTATATACCTCATTGCAGTCATTAGGGTAAAGTAGAGCCCTGTGGGATACAATTGCGCTTTTTTTTATTCGTTTTTTCCTTATTTGACTTTAAAACAAACAGTAGACGGATCAATGTCGCACTCTACTGTCAAGGTTATGACATCAGTTCAATACTTCAATTTTTAGAGCTGTTCTTTACTTTTTTGCCAATAGATGCAACTATTAAAGCATGGGTGGGACAGTTAAAAACGAAGCACTGCTAAATAAATGCTGCCGTAAAGTATGATATTCAAACAACTCCTTCTCACTTATTTCTTAGTCCGTACCTTACCGATCTAATCCTTTTCTATTACCACATTGCAAATTCGTTTTAGACACTTTTGGTTTGGTGAAAGTAACAACTGCAATCCGTTTATATTTACGTGGAATCGATGCATGTTAGCTTGAAAAGATGATTTTGGGTGTAAGGAGTCGCATATTTTTCTCAGAGTGTCTTCAGCCATTAGGCATAGTTAATCAGAAAAAATAAACAAACAAGGTAATGCTCTGATTTTTATATCTATCTTTACAGACTTGTGTGCATGAAACTTAACAGAAATACAGAGACAGAGAGCTAGAAAACCTGTAAGTCCCTTCTGATCATTTTATCTCCTCAAAGACTTCAACACATGATTTACTAGTGCAGTGATTCTTCAAGTGCTCTAATTTGACAAGAGTAAACACATACTTCAGCTATGGCTTACTGTTGCCTAATACAGATATCGTCAGATTTATTATCAACATTCTGAACATGAGAAAATGCCTAAGAGTAAATTTTTGAAAAATCAATTTATAGATTTCAAAACAATGTCACTTCAAAAATGTTAGTGCATAGTTTATACAAAAACTTTCACTTAATTAGATTTACGCTCAGTTAAACTGACTTATTAGCTGAAGATTGTTGTGAAGAAACTGTAACCATCGAAGCGAGTGAACTGTGAGAACGAATGCAATATTATGCAAAGAGAGCTTTCTGAGACTGTTTGCTGTTCGAGTGCACGCTCGTTGTAAAGTGCTACTCAAATATGTATAATATGTATATAGTGTTTTAGATATTAGAACTAGTAAAAGTATGAGTGTAAAAGAGGCTCATTCATTATGGTGAAACCTCAATATGAGTTTTTAAAATTACAACGTGTTGAATGTGAAGTCAATGCGCACAACTCTAGACCTAACCTGAGAAGAGAAAATGGTTTAACCTAATACTTATATTCATTTAAAGGTATGCAGTAGCATGCATCAAGCAATTTTGTATAACATCTTTGTGCAAATTATATTGACTTGTTGTTTAGAAATGTTAATCACATTTTAATTCAAATTAATATGATGAAACATTTTACAGTTGCATTAATAAAGCTTTATTTTTGTTATCTAGGTTCTAAAAAGGAAAGAACAAAACTATTTGTTGCCAAATTCGGGAAACTAAACTTTGGAGAAATAAGAGATAGATTACTAGACTGCAGTACCTTCAGCTTTACCCATTTTTTATTTCAATGTTAACGTTCTGCTATTTATTTTCTAATAAATGTCAAGAAATATATATCTAACTCATTTTTCAGAATTAAAGTATGAAAAAAGTATTTCAAATGAGCCATTTCAATGCATAAGCAAACTGTTGAAAAGCATGAAATATTTTGAAACTAAGAAATGATTCAGCGCTCTTGAGAAACTCGATAAGTACTCTGATGCCTTTTCATTGTATCGATTTCGCATCAGAGCCACAAATGGTATCGTATGGATAATGATCAAAAAGGTCAAACACTTCGGTAATCTAAAAGTAACTGGCTATTCTTTAATGCCTTTAAACTATAATAATCTATACTTTTCTATTTGGATTGAAGCTGCTGACACTTCATGCATGAACAACAGAGATATTTTCTTTAAGACATTAGGGTATCTTCTGAATTTTCTATTTTTAAATTTTTTTCCCTTTAGTTTTATTTGAAATAAATTCGTACACTGTTTTTTTAAGAAACTTTTTTTTAAATTTAAATCTTTGAATATTTAGATGTAATGGCATAAATTCAATAAAATAGGAAAAGTACTTACTATACCCTCCTGTAGACCCCTTTGTCAAAAATATAAATTAAGTTAATCATTTATTTGCCCCGAAAAAGATGTACTCAACATAATTAAAATTTGTCATTTCATCAGTTTCTATTTTTTTACTTTCATCTCATCTTCCAGCTAAACATATTGCTGTGGTTTAACCTCTAGAACGATATTAGCATTATAAAAGAAAAAACATATTTCGCAAGAAAAAAAAGCTCTGACAATTCCCTCCCCCCCCCCCATTTGATACGAAACATTAAAATTTAGTTTCTCCCAGAGCATGTTTTAAAAAAATACAACTGTATTGAACATTAAAAACAATGGCTCTCATAATATAGATGATGGGAAAAGGCAGTCTGAAAGCTCTTAAGTGGACAATTATCCTTACGCTTCTTAAAATGAAGTAGTTATAACTTTTTAAATCTGGCCATTAGCATATTTCAGAAAAAAAAAAACATTCAGGAGAAAAAGTTAGTGTGCCACTTGTTTTGCAAAACCACCAGTAATACTAAACCACTAAAACATTAAAAAAAAAAAAAAGAAAATCAATGAATGTAAATGAATACAGGAGAATTAGTTTAAAATTTAAGCAAACTAATATAATTAAAAAAACTATTGCCACAAACTAAAAACAAATCTTTGATTCCTAATTCTCGTGTATTAAATTTTAAATAAGTCGTTCAATTAATATTAATGAAACAAAGAAAACTAAAATTAAAATTAGTAAAGGAAAAAAAGCATAAATTCCTTTAAGTAATGCGCTATGTGACAAAGTAGTCCAGGAAGTGATTAAATGCTTAAAATGCAATAAATAAACAGATAAATAAAAGATAAATAACCTAAAATTAATTAATTAAAATAAAACCAATACATGTAAACACAAACAAGTAAAAGATGTATATAAAGCAATACAAAAATTTTACTGATGACTTTCTAAGCACATTTTAGCTTTTTTTTTAAATAATTTTATTCAATATATCCTTGGTTTTTACACACTCAGTTAAGGAGGGAAATTATCCACGCTTAAAGATTATGCACACGAATCCGTATAATACAGAATTCAACTTTCACAAATAATTGTATCTTGCACAGAATTTTACAGAATGAGTGAGGACACTAATTTCTGTCAAACTACCAAGTTTGTTTGAGAAATCCGACTCTTCTTAATTTTAAACTGGACATACTTGTATAGCACCGAAGGTCGAGTTAAAGACTTGTGCATCAAAACTTTTACTCCAATTTTGAAAGTCCTGTAAGTTCTAGTCTTGTAATTTAAATGCATACTACAGGAATCTTTATTTACTATTCGTGTTAAAAATTATTGCATGTTAGGTAAGTGTTATTTGCGTATTGAATTTCATCAATCTTGCGTGATGTCATTTCTCCCTTTGATGCATTTTTACTTTGCAAAATATATTTATCAGAAGCAATTAAACAACGGAAGGAAAGAATAGTTTATGATGTATGAAATAATCTTAAAGTATTGAAAAAAAACTATAAAGCAAATGATTTTTTTTCACTTTTCAAGATCTTTCATTAATCCTTAGTTTGGCACATATCAAAAATTTAAAAATTTTGACAATTTTTTTTTGTTTTAGTTTTTTTGGGGAAAAATGCATAAATATTATATAGTTTAAAAAAATTTCATGGGAAAAAATGAAAAGAAAATAAAATTAATAAATTGTGCATCCTGTAGGATACACTGCCAAAGTAGCAAATAAGAATACATAAAAACTTTTTATAAAATTTAATCAAGTATTTATTTACAATACAACTACATCTATCTATAAATTATTATACAAATCAAAACACAAAAGAAATTAAAAAATAAAAGAGAACATACCTGTAATCGACGTGACGCCATGTTGTTTTGGTAGATAACACTGTAAAACGGTTTACTTTGTAAATAGCCACAGTAAAGACAGATGTTGAAAAAGAAGGTTCGAATAATGATATATGTTAAAAGCCAGCCCCTAGAAGCCGCCTAGTTCAAATTAGAAAATGTAGAAAATGATGTATCCTGTAGGATACATTGCCAAACTAAGGGTTTAAGAACTGAAATCTTTATCATTACTTAGTCAAAATACATTATATATAAGCACCAAATGAATTTGATTATTTAAAAAAATAGGTCAGCTATGTGAGTCTTGAGAAAAGCTGGCTAAAAGGATTCTTGATTGTTTAATCCACTACGAGGTGCTTGGATTGAAAAGCATAAACGTTAAAGGTTTAAAAAAAAGATAATATTCTGCAATAACTTATGCTAATTCATTTTAAATCCTAACGTTAAGTATCTTTAAGCACCATTTAATGTAGAGAGAAATTTGCTTATTGTGCTATAAAAAAAGCTACCGTAAATCAGGGTTACTTGGACCCTAGGGGGTTACTTGAGCCCACTACAATAAAATGATAAAATCTAGGTTTGGTACCTACTAGTTGAAGACTTGCACGTAGTTCCTCGTTTCTCCACTAGGTAGAAGCCCTCTGCAGTCTCTAACGCTAGTACCAAACCCAGATTTTATCATTTTACTGTGGGCTCAAGTAGCCCTCTTCTGGGTCCAAGTAACCCTGATTTACGGTAACATATTTACTGACTAAAATTTTAAAGTGCTAAAAATTAAGTGATATTTATGACATGGTAATAGCTGTGAGAATTAATCTTAAATGTAACCTGTGTTAGTATTTAAAAGATAATGCGAAAAGTGCTAATACTCTTTTGGAAAAAGGAGTTTTGAAATTTAGGGACTTGTTACGCAAAATAAATAAATTAGAAGAGAAAAATGTTAGGCATTTTCTACGTACAGTTAATATGCATAAATGTTCATTGTACAGTGAATCTTTTTGTAGACCATCAAAAGGTTTTCTCATCCTCGTGTGCTATAAAAGAAATAATGCTAAACTAAAAGGGAAAAAAAGCATCAACACCACGTATTCTAATATTTTTTTGTTTTGCATAATAAATTCATAACTCTGAATATGTTATCATTTTCTTTAATGAGACTTGGTGATGTTTTAAAAGAAGTATATTATCTCTTGAAGAAAAAATGAACTTGTTATTTCACAAAGACTCTCCATTAAGGATTTTAGAGAATCTTTTTCTTTTTTCGTGAAATGTTAAAAAGTTCAAAGTGTTCATAAAAAAGAAAGGATATTTTCTGCTATCATGTGTGTAAGGAATAACACAAATGCATAGTCATTGATTAGATTAAAACAAAACAATACATATGTATGCACATGTTTGTTTTCTACACTAAGTAACAATTATACTTTTACGCCTTAAATTTTCATTATTTCAATAGCAGTCAAGCAAACGTTAAGAATTTTTATTAAAAGGATTTTTTTAGAATACTATGAAACGTGTCAAAATAGAGCTATTCTTAATTGTTTGAAACTTCTATGCTTCCTAGTTAAGAGTATTTTAAACCATTAAAAATAATAATAATAATAATAATAATAGTAACAATAAAAAATAATAATGATAATAATAATAGTTATAATAATAATAATAACATTAATAGTAATAGTAATAATAATAATAATTATAGTAATAATAGTAATAATAATAATACTAATACTAATAATAATAATAATAATAATAATAATAATAATAGTAATAGTAATAGTAATAATAATAATAATAATAATAATAATAATAATAATAATAATAATAATAATAATAATAATAATAATAATAATAATAATAATAATGGTAAGTAGAAGTAATAGGAATAATAATAATGGTAAGAGTAGAAGTAATAGGAGTAATAATAATGGTAAGAGTAGAAGTAACAGGAATAATAATAATGGTAAGAGTAGAAGAAATAGGAATAATAATAACATAATTACGTCGGTCATTACCTTCTTTCCTCATAATGAGTTATTTTTAACATTATGGTGCGCATTTTTTAAAATCCTCGTAATAAGTGAAGTTTGTTCAAGATATGCGAAATTTAAATTGCAAGATATGTAAAACATAAAAATCTATGTCATTCCTATTCAGTGCAAAAGATATAAACATGTTGATTTTAAACCTAGACTCAGGATAAAATGCCACTAAATGCACCTTTTCTAATATTTTAGATGCGTGATTTTTTAAAAATTAAAGTTTTAAACTATAGATGTTTTATTTTATATGTTTAATCGAAACTCTTTTGAAAAATTCGTTGTTCAGTATATAAACTTTTTTCTTTCCATACTGAAGATTCATTTTTTCAAATTTGGACACTTTTGATAGTTGATGCCTTCAATTTTCCAAAAAATTCTAGGTTGTGTTTTTCGTACTCTGCCGTGCTAAGCGGAAAATTGGCATCTGCAGTCGATATCAAACTGAGATATTGCTCTTCAAAGTTTTGCGCCGCCATGTATTCGATTCAGATGATTCATTTTCAGAATTTTTTAAAAAAAATATTGCCTGATTCTCAAATGACCATAAAACGTTGTAATTAGGTAATATATGATACAATGAGCCACTTGGCGCCAATAACAATTTTTTTAAGAAGTGCAGATTCGCAGTGCTTAGCACGGCAGTACTAAAATAAGAAAAAGTGAAGTATCTCTTTTCATAAATCGGATTTGTTTGTCACTGAGAAGAGTTCAAAGTTTAAGGTTGTGAACATATGATACTATATATATATATATATATATATATATATATATATATATATATATATACTATATACTATATATAATATATATATATATATATATATATATATATATATATATATATATATATATATATAATATATATATATCTATATATATATTATATATATATATATATATATATATATATATATTATATATATATATATTATATTATATATATATATATTGCTCCAAACGAAATTAATGACCCATGCCATTTTTTGCAAATATGGATACTACTTGATACTAGGTACACGATGGCACGTACTGGTGGCTCACTCTTGGTTTTGGGGGCAAAGATCCATTGAAAATGTTATTTTCGTTTCTTTTTTTGCCTTTTTTGTGTCCTGATAGGTGCTTAAGCCGGCAGTGACCCTCGGAAATAAGTATAGGGTGAATTACTCACCATAGTGTAGTACTCAGAGAAGCAGAAAATAGCAAGATTTCCTCCTTGCTTCAGTAGTTAAACTGTCTCAAAGGTGATGATTTTCAGAAAAATGTCAAGATTCGCACATTTTTCTGAGGTCAATAACTTTCTGAGGTCAATAACATTTAAAAAAGTTTGAGACACAGCTATAGTTAGTGTGTAGTTATAGTCTGTGTGTTTTAGTTTAAGACTCAGGTTATAAATCCGTGGCATGCAATCATTTTTTTTAATTACACAGTTTCAAAAATAATAATTCGAATCAAAAAAGCAATAAATTAACTTAGAAAAGTATTTAGCAGTTAGAAAGCATACATTCTTTGAAAATAATTGCACATATTTGCAGGAAAGACAAAAATATCCGGCATACATATCTGTTTTTAGCATCTTTTTAGTTTTTTAAGAAACTGTAACTATAAATTTAGTTTTAATTTGTACAAAATCAAATTTTCTAGAACACCCTTGGAAACGACGAAAAAAACGACTTCAAAATTTCCGGAAATTTTGCATCTCTAGTAGGAGGCGCGGTAGGTTATAAATTTGTTTTTTCATATTAAGCAGATAAGAGTGCATCTAAAAATTTATAATTTACCATCAAAAGGTTTTCTCATCCTTGTGTGCTATAAGAGAAATAATGTCAAAATAAAAGTAAAAAAAACATCAGCACTACATATTCTAATGTTTTTCTGTTTTGCGCAATACATTCATAACTCTGAATATGTTATCATTTCTTGTAATAATACTTGGTGTCATGTTTTAACTTATTAAAATTTGGTTACTGTGTCAATAAATTTGGGTACGTTTAGCTCGTGTTATTCATCGTCGCATATTGATATATTTTAATTACTCAATATTAGCATACCTTTTTTTTAATGGATTATAACATATATTTACCACAGAATTTCAAAAATAAAATTAATTAATAAAAATAATAATAATAAAAAAACTAAATAACTACTATTTTGCATGAATTTACAAATTTAATAATATTTTTTTATTCACTTTCTTGAAAAACCTCGTAGAAATAGTTTCTTTAAGTTTTAACTTTCTAAAATATGTAAACAGTATAAATAAAAAGATATAGTATTTTCTATTTTAGTTTCTTTCGCTCCGAATATGAATCCAGAAAAAAAAGCGCTCAGAATTCAAATTATATTTATCTTTTATGATTAAAATTTCTTTGAGGAAAAAAAATAATTGTGTCCTTAACATGTGGTAATTACCACTAAACGCTCGCATGTTTCCTGCTTACGTATTTACACTATGAAAAAATCAATTCCATATTTGTTATAAAAACATGAGAATTTCTTAATCGACTTTTCTTTCTTATTGGTCAAGTGAAGAACGTAACCCTTTAAAAAGGCTGATGTTACTATTTCACAGGCACTTTATTAAAGATACCTGTGAATATTTTTATGTTCTTTAAATCAAGGCATGAAGAATGTGTTTTTGTGATTGAAAAATAAAGAAATATATAATTAAGCGTCGCAAAATGGCTTAAGCTTGATTTTTTTCGAGGAGTGCAAATTAATAACTAAGTGATCTTATGTTATTGTAAGAAATAAATTGCATAATTCCGTAATTAAAATAAAGTCCTCTGATAAAAAAATCGAGTGAAAAAAAAACCCAATAAAATAAATCAAAAAGGTAATTTTTTCGCTAATGTAATTAGCTTTGCGTTTATGACGAAGGGAATTTCGAACTTTTGTTTGAAAAGATGTAAATAAAATCCGATTAGGTTATTGGGAGAAAAAAAAATGATAAAATTTGCTCATTTTACTGCAGGCATATGTTTAAATACGAAACTGTCAGATTACATTAAGTTAGAATGAGTTGCTTTGTGGTACATATTTTTTTCCCTTTCTGTTCTTTGACTTTTAGAGACAGCAAAGACGAGTTTTTACTTAGTTAACCAAAGAGTTATAATTTTTGAGGAATTTACTTGGGTGCAAAAAAAAAAAAAAAAAAAAAAAAAAAAAAAAAAAAAAAAAAAAAAAAGAGAAATAACGTGATAAATGCAGATCTATTTTATCAATTTAAAAATTTATAAGTCATTAAATTAGCAAGTTTTTTTATAATGTAAAACAACTTCCCAAGTAGCCCACTTCGTTTTTTAAAAGTTGTCAAATGGTTATTAACGTTGTAGCAACCGTTTAAAAACGTTTATAAAACGTTTAAAGGTTATTTGTGCTACCTGGGTTTGTAAAGGCAAACATGCTTGGGTGTTAGCATAAATTTCGAGTTTCTTGCAGTACATAAATACTCAGATTGCTCTCTCATGTAGTACAACTTTAACCCAAAGTTCTTATATTTGTATCAGTTAGCTTCTAGTATTTTTCTACAATGTTAAACACTTTGCCATATACCATTGCAGCGTAGTTAGTTTGTACATTTTCGGGTTCAATTTTTTATAAATCATTGTTTTGATTTAATATTCCACTATTGCCAATAAGTAATTATCCATTACTTTTGATTAAATATTAAGTCGCTCTGATGTGTTAAAATTATGCAGAGTATTTCAGTAAATTTCATAAAAACGCTTGCCTGCAGTGGCGTACATAGACGCGGAGGAAGGAGACGCATGAGGTTTGAGGACGCACGAACCAGAGCAATAACACTATGAGGTACATAAAAAGTTTTTTATAGCTTAATAGGGGGGGGGGGCGGCACTTACAAATCTGGGGTGGTCCAAGTCTATGTACGCTACAGCTTGGCTGTGTCAAGTAACTTTGGCAGCTTATGTTTTTGAGTACTCTACTTTGATACTATGCATCTAATAGTAAATTCAAAAAATAACATTAAGTTATGTTTATTACATTTGTATAGCTATCTTTCCGTAAATTACAGGCCTCAAAACATCAAAAATAAATGTGCTAATTTAATTGTCTCTTAAAAATTTAAACAGTAACAGCCTTATATTTTTTTAAAGTTTGCCTTGTTTTTGAAAATATGAAAATTTTAATCAGGGTCAGAGAAAATTCTAAAAACACGTACAATGTAATAAATAACGCAAAAAAAGTGCGAACTTTAAAGACTTTTCGAGAGTTTAAACGTACCATATATTTCACGGTCTGCACGTGGTAGCATATAAATATGCAAAATGCATGAAAAGTTGTCTCCCGTTGTTTATTGAAACTTGCTAATTTTGGCGGTTTTTCTTAAAACTTCAGCAAAATTGAAGACCTCATATTTAAATAACTGGGACAAGGGGCAAAATAGCCTATGCGCGCAGAAACATGTTTCACTATTATCGTCCAATTTCTACACTGCAAAAAATGAAATGTTTTTACAGTATAATATTGGCAACCGAGGTTCCAATTTAAAACTATAAAATGCACAGTAATAAACTGTAAAACTAATAATTTTAAAGTTTCTTACTGTAAAGTTAGCAATTTTACAGATTATTGCCGTAAAATTTAGCTTTATATACTGTAAAATTAACAGTATATACTGGCAGCAGAGATTTCAGTTTAAAACTGTAAAATGCACCCTAATAAACTGTTAAATTAGCAATTTTACAGCTTAGTACTGTAAAATTAGAAATTTCACAGCTCATTATTGTAAAATTAGCATTTTTTACAGTTATTTAGTATAAAATTAGCTGTATTTTTCTGTCAAAACAACATTCATTTTTTACAGTGTACTTATTTAAATATTTTTCGTTACTACCTTATTGTATAGTTCTTGGTGAGATCAAAATAATCATTTCAAACCTTGATTTTTTAGCTGTCCTGAACCTGTGACATCTAATGATAATGCCTTAAGATCCTTAACCTCAATTTTTCCCTAAATTCAACGATGAACTGAACTTGGAATAAAATATGTTTCTTTCTACCATTTACTTTATAATTTAAAAATATGTTTAAATTTTGAACTGTTTCTTACGTTAAGGGGTTAGTTTAGAGTATGAGAATATATTCACCTTTTTCTGGTTTTTAAATTTTAATCGCTAAATACTTCTCCTGTCGAAATAAGGAAATGATTTCACCAAGCGGAAATCATTCGTCAAAAATACGAGTTTTGAAGCATAAATTAATCTCATCGAGGTCTCTGATAACTGCAGAAAAGTTTAAAAGCTTCAGGGAAAAAAATAAACATTTTGTCTCGCACAGGACAAACGATGAGTAAAACATGCATTTTAGTTTACGTTAACAGGAGGAAAAAGGTTCATTTCTCAGAATGAATCAATAATTTAACTAAGAAGGGATATTTACCAAAGACGCCGGCAAAGAAGAGTTTATGCACTTTGAGTTACTTCTAATTTTCTCTCTCAAGGGAAATTTGAGCGAGGTACATGCTGATTGGATTTTCGGAGTCTATAATTCTGTTTAATGTAAAAGGTTCGGATGTACTTAGCACTAATCAAACTTGTTTGACTTCCAGTTCATGACTCTGACATATCGTTATTTAGTTTCCCATTATTAAAATATTTCAGATAAAACACTGTCGCAGAAATCGTGTTGTATTTTTCATAGTACCGATGTAAATGGGCATATTCCTTCCAGAAGTTGAGAATAAACTTAAATTTATTTAATTTTTTTATTTGAATATTATGCTTTAAGAAAAAATAATTAAAGAGTAAGATTTATAGAAATTAGTTTGCCTATATGGCTTAAAATTACTCTTTGACATTTTTAGCAGTGTGAAATTTTTTTCGATGAGTTAAATGTGGGAGAACAATCAATACAAAAACTTTTTCAGTGTAAAATGAATGGTGGCACTGAAGGAATATGCAGTATTTTTTTTTTTTTTTTTAATTTAGAACAATGATGATGGCGTATTTAAAATATTAACGAAACATGCAAACATAATTGTTTAAAAGTGCCTTTTTTGAGTTTTTTACATTGATTATGCGATACATAAAAATACGTCCAAATAACTTTTCGATGCTAGTTTTCGATTTTAAACGCGTAAATTACAATTGTAAATGTGTTAAAAATCTGTTTATAATTTTGTTAATATTCTTAAAATAATAAAACAAAATATATCAATTTCGATTATTGCCATAAATAAGAAGAAATATTAAGACAAGGTGAGGATGACAAAATACTTTATGTTGCATATAATATTGAATTTAGGAATATACAGCATTCTTTTCTGTACTACATAACAAAAGAAAATTTTTACTTCTTTCCTGTCTCATAATTTTATTTCAAGGAACTAAATAACATTTTCGTTAAAATGTACAAAAATTTTTTTTGGTATTTATAGTTATTTTCTTTTTAAAAGGGCTAAACATCATTATCAGGACATGATTCGAAAAACTGTCAAAACAGGAGAAAGAAAAATGGGATAATAATCAAAATAATAACAATATAATCACTTGCGATGCATTTATACTTTGAGTTTGTGAGGAAAGCAGTAGTAGCATAATATTTCTCTTTAGCCTACCTCCATTTGCATTCCCTAGAAGGTCCTATAGATTTGCATTGCTAGATATCTTCGGATATTGCTTATGCTAGACAAAATTTATCTAAACCAAATAAAGCTTTTAAATAAATATATCACGGTAAAAAATATTCTCAATATTTTTTTCTGCTCCGAAATCCTTCACAATAAAATAAAACAATTCGTTTTGCCATCAGCTAGCTTTCAAAAATCATTATACAAGAATAGAAGATACAGATATATTAGGCTCCTAAAAGCATTTTGACATAGAAACCATATTCCCCATGTCACTCTAAGCAATTTTCTACTGAATTGCTGAACAGATGGCTGAATACATCTCTACTTCCAACGTGAAAATAGACTAAGATTAGGCGCTTTCATTCCCTGTGATATTTTCTGTAACATTTATCAAAAGTGACGTTTTGGCTAAATTCCAAATGCATTATTAAACTGTATATCAAAGTGAGACTGTGGCAGTCATATATTCATCACTCCAAAGATCGAATTCCGAAAATTTACTTTTCTCTGTCTTACGAAAGAAAAGTAAAACTTTTTTTTTACTCTTTTTACATTCAAACAAACGTTTGTTTTCCTTTGTAGTGGATAGTGGTAATAAATAGATTTTCTTTCTTTCATTTTTGTAATTTATTCTGTTAATCAGGTTTTTTTCAGATGATCAGTATAATTTCATTACATATTCAGCAACATGCAAAAATAAATAAGTAAAACATTTGAAAAAATCAATTAATAATAATAAATTCAAAAATATGTATAAAAAGTCACCCAATATGAGAATTAGTAAAAAAAAAAAACAACTAAATGTGACATAAGATTGTTGTGTTAATAAAGAAGAAATCAAAAATACTAGTCTATACCAAACTTGTAATTAACATCAGACAATTTTGTTTTCCCTGAGAACTTATCTGATAACTTATATTGTATCAAATTTACTTTTTCATGCACAATAATTAACTTAAATATTAAACTACTAAGTACTATTTGTATACAGTACACTAGTACATTTTAAGCACTACTACAGTATTATATAAAAGTGCTTAAAAGAAAAAAATCTCTTGTAACAATCCCATGCTAAAGTTTTCCCAGAAAAAACGAATATCAGTTAGATTTCAACTAATCACAACTTGTGATAGTAGCTTAGAAGAAATGATCTTAATATTTATCGAAACATTTGCAAAGAAATGCAAAATTTTGTTTTGACTTACAATAATAGAAAAATAAATAAAAACTAAATAAGTTGATTAATAAATGATAATAATAATTATTTCAAGAATTCTATGTGTTAAGGAACGTAACAGTTCTCATTCATCATCACACATGTTGTTTTTACGGTTTAATACATCTGATTTTGTAGTAACAAACTGTAAAACTGCTAAATTTTACACTAATAAACTGTAAAATTGCTGCTTTACAGTAATAAATTGCTAATTTTGCATTAATAAACTAAAATTGCTGCTTTACTGTAATAAATTACTAATTTTACAACAAACTGCTAATTTTAGTTTATTACCGTGCATTTTGCAGTTTTAAACTGTAACCTCTGCTACCAGCATTATACTGTTGTTTTTGCAGTATAATATAAAACTAAATTTTACTGCAATAAATTAAAATTGCTAGCTTTACAATGGAAACTAAAATTGCTGGTTTTACCGTTTATTAATATGCATTTTGCAGTTTAAATGGGAACATCGGCTTTCAGTATCATACTATTGTAACAACACCCTTTTTTTTGTAGTGCATGTCACGTGTCCTATTCAACCTGGACAACGCTTTTAAAACATTGTAGTATTACTGAAAAGGATAGAGTCAAAATTAAATAAAAATATTTTTTAAAGATAATAAAAGAATAGTCAAACTACATATGGTATTCAGTATTTATGAATACTGTTTAAAATATAGCTGGTTTAGAAAAAAAATGTGAGAACTTCCTTTAAGCACTGTTGTGATTATTGTACTAAATAGAAAAGAAGTAGCTCAACTCAGAGGAACAATAACTTTGACAGATTACTTGAATCACTACTGCAATTGCTTGGGACCAAAAATAAATATTTTTAAGTACATTTACAGAAAGTAGAAAACTCATCCCAACCTATGCCCAGAGACTGATTTACAGATTTGGGGGCCCCTTAATAAGGAACTTAACTACGATTATTTTTCATTTGCCTTTTTGGATCTTCTATGTCATGGGGGCATCTTAACTTGGGACACTTGAGGAATTATAAATCCACTACTGCCCATGTCACATTCCTTAGACTAATCTATCCCATTGAACTATGATAGTTTTTTCAAGTTTAAAGATTGCTTCGTAAATATTTTAAACTCTTTTTTTTTTATTTAAATTACTCCGAACTTGGCATGTATTATAGACTCACACAATACAGTTCATTATGTGTCGCATGTGAATTTGTACTTTCTTTTCTTTTGTATAATATGGTTTGCATAATGCTTTCCTCTTTTCTACAAATATTTTACATATTTTGAAGATAAATTAAAAGGAAACAGAAACATGTTCCATTTTGAAAGTACAGTGGGAGATGAAAAACAAAGTGAAAATATACGTAGAAAACAGAAGATACAAAGCGACGGGGAGAAAAAAAGCATCTGTTGTTAAAGAAAACTACGGACTATGTACAGAATGGTTTGCTGCATGTAATGGGAAACTGTTTGAAGAAAAATATTTTAAGCCGTGGTGTTCTAAGCTAGATGTTTCAGGGCACGCACATATCACTTATTTGGTGATAACTTCTACTGATCATTCGCGTTTTGATGATTTTTCTTTACCAATTCACTTTTTGGGGAAAATTTTGTTTGGACGTGAAAAAGTTTTTAAATGTAACGATAATGTACGTTACAGAAATATATTTATAATTGCGAATGTTGGAGCTTGTAAGTTTCCTTATATTTTATTTATTTTTTATTTAATGAACATGACGAATTAATTCCTGAACTACGTTTGATAAAAGTTGTTTCAAAAAGAAATTGAATTAGCTCTCTATTTACTAAACATTAAATAAAATAAACTGAACTGTGTTTTAGTAATATCCGTTAAGATATAAAAATATTTTCAAAAAGCATGCCTACTTTAAATGAAGGATTATAATTGTAATTAAAACATGCATGTACTTAAAAATTAAATTGAAAAGAATTACAAATATTTTAAAAATAGAAGACAATAAAAGGTTTTAAAAATAGTAAACTATGGTAAACATGAGACGCTTACGCTAGTTTTATAATAGGAAAATGTTTTATGTCTCAAAGTTTCAATTTTATTAATATATATATTATTGAAAGTGCGTTTGCTTAATCTTTTTTAAGAAGTTTGAAGGAAGTATATTTCTAGTAAACCATTTTAGTAGTACATTTTCATAGTTGTATTGAAAGAGTCAGGGACGTCATTTCAAATTTTCCAGGGGGAGGGGCAAAGGGTGCATACACAATGTAAAATTTACCAAAAAGTGGCAAAAAAACGCCCACTTATATGCCAATACATTGATTTCCCAAAGTCGGGGGGGGGGGCAATTGACCCCCTGCCCCCCTAAATGACGGGCCCAGAGAGAGTTCAAAATATCGATTTAGTGATAAACGGAAATGATGTACAACTAAATACGCATATTGTTTTTATTTCGGCTGTGTATCATCCCTTCGACATTTGCGTAACTATTGCATTTCCTTAGATTTTCAGGAAATATTGCATTTGTGCCGTCACAGATAGCTTATGCCAAATTCACGCTCGGCTTCTTTCCAGATGGTAACCTCCATAGTTGCGAAATAGTACAAGGACTTCTATTTAGCTAAGAGTGTTTGAACCAAGTTAACAGTCATAGAATTTGAACATGCTCACAGAATCATGCTACACGGGGTGCTGACAATTTTCTGTACCTTGAAAATCCTTCGCCTAGAGTTTTATTTTAACTCGCCCCTTACACTG
>JAXGGA010016864.1:0-25675 GCA_038373865.1 Uloborus plumipes | reverse complement strand
CAAGATTTCATTTCAAGATACTGTCGGCCCCGCTTAAACGAATACTGTCGGTTCCAAGAAATATTATTCGATTAAGCAGGGTACTCGTTTAAGGGGGATCTTTAACATTGCGTCTATGACACGGTTCCAGGATCTTTTATTCGTATAAGCGGGGTATTCGTTTATCCGTTACCCGATTAAGCGGGGACGACTGTATTTTACTCCAGAAATTATGTTTAATTTTTATTATGTTATAATTTTATCTGATGTTTTTTTTTCTACTGGATGACAAAAGGCCGTTGATAACAAGGATATTTACGTCATTAATTAAAAAAAATATTTGATTTGATTGAAAACAAAACATTATTTTATGGTACACCTAATACTTGTATATTCATCAATGTCCAGAACGATTTTTTTCTATAAATTCTCTTTTATTCTTCCAATAATTTTGAGCTACCATAAAACTATATACTACAACATATACTGACAACCTTTAAGGGAAATAAATGTGCGTTTTATACGGTGAGAAAATTCCAAACAAAGCGTGCTATCTAAAGAAGATGGCTCTTTCATCAGCAGCAATCTTATACAATTCACCCCGTGCTCAAGTTCTTTCACTTCCTGAGGAAGAAATGGAGTTATTTTGGTATGGGGATATCAGTCTACCTAAAAGTTGCCAGCAAACATGTCACTAACCTTTTGATCATAAAAGCTACTCTATTTCTTCCTGAAGATAAATTTCTCTGCTTCGTTGAGGTCTTGAATTATTAAACACTCGAGCCGTTGGAATACCCTATTTATCACGTCAGGAAAACACCGTAAGTAAAAGTTTTCTATTAATGTCAGTTAAACTATATTTAGGTGACAATTACTTTTTCTGTGTAGTTTTCTTCCTCAATTAATGCATTATTCAAAACGAATCAACTAATTGAGTTTTTCTTCCAATTCCAGCTTTTGTTTATCTGGAGATGGAGTAATGTTAAATCTCAGTTACGTTACATTTATTATAAAGTCCGTCATGTTTGTCGATTGCCTAACCATCATAAACTTCAGTGCTAAACGCAAAAGTGGTATCTGCAGACGATCTCAAACTGATATATTGCGGTTAAAATTTTGCGCATCCATGTTTTTAATTCTGGAGGTGCTTTTTCAGAATTAAAAAAAAAAAATCCCGTTCTCAAATGTCCATACTATATTGTACTCCGGTAAAATATGTCACAACCTAGTGGTGATAACTCAATTTTGTTAAAAAGTGCAGATACGACTTTTGTGCTTATCACAGAAGTATAGTTTTACTTAAAAAATAACGAAGTCTCAAAAACATAGCTTACTTTGCTTGTCCTATATCTACCAGTTAAGTTTAAAAAAATAAATCAATGTTTAAAATATCTAATCGATCTATCTAGTTTGATTTTGACAAAAAGAAAATCCAAAACAGTAATCATGGATGACAAACGCTTTTAAAAAAATACTTCAGAGCACAACCCAGAGCATTAGTTTCTATTGATTCTTGAAACATTTGAGAATTTAATCAAATAACTATCAAAAATAAACAAATGAATGTATTAAATAGAGTTGCAAAACAGTCGCCCAGTTCTATACTGCAAAAAATAAACTATTGTTTTTGCAGTATAATACTGGCAGCAGAGGTTCCAGTTTAAAACTTTAAAATGTAGAGTAATAAACTGTAAAGACAAAACTGTTACAGTTTATTACTGTAAAAAAGATAACTCACAATTTATTACCACAAACTTAGCTGTATTATACGGTAAAAACGACAGTAAAATTACCTATTTTACAGTTTATTAATGTAAAACTAGCATTTTTTATAGCTTGTTACTATAAGAGTATCTGTATTATACAGAGAAAACAACATATATTTTATATAGTGTACGTAATGATTGTAATATAAATTTATTCCCTTTAAATTTAGGTCATTTTAAATTCAATGTATTTAATTACTATAGCATTCGCTTTATAATAGTGACATAATAGGCGTGGTAAAATACAATATAAAACAATATTCAGAAATTTAATTATTCCTTTAAATAGCATGTGTTTAATTTCAAGTGCTTTATACTAATACTACAGTAATATATAAGAGAAATCCGAAACATAAACTAAACTTTTCATTAGGCTGAGGTTAGCTACCTCTAGCAAGCTACTATGTAAAGTTAAGCTGTACCTTCATAGCTTAACTTTACATAGAACTACTAGGTAATAAATCCATCAAAGAATCCGTTGAGCAAATTAGTCGCACCTGTCACAAGTCAAACTACCATTTGATAATTTATCAATAAATTTCTCTTTAGGAAAAAAAAATAGCCAACGTAAAAAGAAAAAAACCAAAGAGAACTGAAAAAGTAATATCCACAGGAGCTACCTCATTTGTAAAACTAAATAAGATGCTTTTAAACGAAGTGAATAAGGTTTAAGGGTATTTAAAACATATTACGCAGCTAAAAGTTCAGTAAGTATAAACTTAAACTGAAGATAACATTATAATATTTCAATGATGTTCATGAGCAGTTGTTGCCCAAAGTTTCCCCATATGTTGCTAGTCGTTCAGTCAAATTAAATAACTAGTGGTTTAAATGTAGTTTTCGAAAAACGTATGAACAAGTCCATCTGAATCCAAAGAATTAGAAGCAATTAGATATAGTCTAAATTCAATATTATTCTGCCAATAATTAAATCACTATGTTGGTTTAACTATCTAAAATCTATATAATTATCATGAATATTTGAGCGTACTTTAAGTCTCAATACAATTTCAAACATGTGTGTTATTCATATAGCTTTAGTGTCATGCTTGAACAGTTTGGAGAAACTACTGGCACAAAACATCAGATTAACAGAAATTTGATTGTATAATAGGAATTTCAAACCCAAGACCTTAGTTTTTAAATCATTCTAAGTAATTGCAAATACATAACGAATTAAATATAAATTATAAGTAAACACAAATGGAAAGAAAATAAATTGGGAAAGGTGGTGGTTTCTAACATCACACATACATTGTGCACTTACTACCTTCACCTTAATGTGCACCGTTATGCACTTACTACCTCACTTGATAAAAAGGTTGGCAATTGTAACAGTCAACAACTTATAAATTTAAGCAATTCATCATTGGTTTTTTGCTAGCGAAAGACAGAAAAATAATTGCTAAAAAACTTTAAAATCAAGTTTAACCTCAGTATACATTTTAGAAACAAATGTTTTAAAGACTTTGTGATTTCTAAACAAATAAGAATTCATGGCTGTAATGTATTACCGTCTGGTAACTGTATAGGATACATGTATGTACTTCAGAGCCAGACTAACCAGTCCAAAAATGGAGACTTTAACTTTATTACTGGATTGCACGTATAATCTTATATCGCTTCGATGCACAGGAACGTTATTTTTGTTAGTTCTTAACATTAAAGTTTTATTAAAAAATGCAACCATTTAAACTCAGAACTAATTCTTCAAATCATTGTTTTAAAGCATTTGGGATTTACAAAACAAACCTCAGTTTGAATTACAATACGACCTCTCTTTACTTAATAAAACTTAATTTTTGAAAGCAAAATAATAAGACATGAAATGACTAATAAACACTTACAACGAATTCTCATGAAACTCTCACACTAAATCATATCTTTCCAGGTCAAAAGGAGTAACTAAACATTCTAACCCTTTTTGTAAATGTCCTACACTTTTAAGAAAACTGCCATTCTCTTGGCGAGGAGAATGGAACTATTAAAGCTTTCAGATATCACATTAGCTCATTTATCACGTCATGCAAGATTTGCTAGAATGCCTAACAACTCTTGCAGCAAAACTTTCTTCCCGTGCTAAAGTATTTTTTTTTCGTAAGGATTTATCGAGCTTCAAGCAAGAGAAATGCAACTTATTATTATGGAGTGGTAATTTATCAAGTACTCCCTACTTTTGAGGCTTATTTATTAAATTTGGGCAGAGAGTTTGTGGAAATGTTTTTGAAAATGTTGGCATATCTAAGCTTTTGAAATTGAGGCAATTCTTTTCATCCAGCTTTATGCACAACAGTGCATTTGAAGATCATTTATTTTTTATTTGATGTAAGAAGATATACTTTTTACATTTTTTACAAACAATAAAAAAACTGTAATTTAAGTTTGATCAGATTTAAAAATAAAAGGAACACATGTCATTTCAACAAATAATTTGAATTAAATAAAAAGAAAATCTAAAACAGTAAACATTTATAACAAACACTTTTATGCATGAATTTTTATTACAATATTTAAAAACTAAAACTGTTACCATGAATTAAAGAGCACTAGTTTCTAATGACTAAAATAATAGATATAAAACTAAATAAATATTAAAACTAAATAAATGAATATATTATAAGTTTTGCTGTCGGATTGCAAACCAGCTGCACTGTTCAAATGTAATGATTGTAATATAGTTTTGTACATTTTAAATTCAGGTCATACTAAATTCAATTAATTGAATTATTGTGTTTACTTTATTATAGTGACAGAATAAGGTGGGGGGGGGGGTGGACTACTTTCACGCTGGAAATAGTTTTTTGAGCTCACCTTTCTAAATACAGCAAACGTTTAACTTATCACGAATTTTCTAAAGAAATTCAGAATAACTTATTGTTCACAAAAGAAAATAAAATTTTATTCTAAATAATTCATGAATATTTTCATTGCTTTAATTATTTTTTTTTATTTGAAGATGTCAATTTCTGGAACTAATTTCTTTATGTGAACAATAGGGTACTTAATAATACATTTAAGAAATACATTTAATTTATGTAAAGAAAAAAGCAAACACAATAAAAATAAATAAAACATAAATTAAATATTCTTTACTTTGGCATGCAGTGACATTTATGGAATAACAACGAAGCACAAAAACAACGTATTACAATAGCTACTTTGTCGGAAACTTTACATTTTCACTAGAGCTAAATCATTTGATTAAAAAAAAGAATCATGATAACATTTTTTACCCATACGATTATATATTTAAGGAGTGACATAACGATGAATTTATTCGTCTTCAAAATAAAACTGCCCCAGGAATAGGGTAAAAATTTTTCTGCATAATTTTCCTTATTTAATTTTGTTTTCCTAGTTTACACAAAAAGCGTACTATAAATAGGTTGTTTACATTTTTATGGTACGAAAATGCCGCTTTCATTATAACTTTAGAAGCGGAAAAAAATGAAGAAACGATTCAACCAGAAAATATTTCGCTGGTCTGGAGCGGAAGCTAAATGTGAAGTAAAAAAAAAAAAAAAACATAATATTCCGTTTAAGTTCTGAGAATATTAATTAATTTTCACCCTTCACTGAAAAAAAAACGAAACTACACAGAAACCGTCAAGTAGCGGTTTTCCACTTTCTTTACAATTAATTACTCTTGTAAGGAAAAGATGAACAGCTCCACAAATAGCGTCTTTCCTTTTAAAATTTAGCTGAGCGTTTTTACTAACGTGGAGATTTATTTATTAGATTATTCATTGAATACATATATCTACACTTTGCTAATTAAAAACATATAAATTAAGTGAAGACTAAATTATTTACCCCCATTTACTTTAATTCGATTATTTTAAAGAATTAAACAAAAAGTTACCGCCCATGGAGCTAGGGCAAAGGCCACTTTATGAATTGAATTAAAATTGTTGAAGAAGAAACATAATTCACACACACATATAGGTGGCGGCTACTGTATATTGCATGTATTTTGAAAGAGTTAATTTTAGAAATACGGTTTAGGTTAGAAGTTTTTTCAGTACTTATTTTGAATTATAAAACCGAAATTACTTGAGGGAAGAGCCACTTAGAGGAAAGTGACACTATTTAGCATTCAAAGGGTCACTTGTTTGCAGTCAGGACCAATTTGATGCATTCAGCAAAAAAGTAACCCTACTTATTGGTTCACTTTTTTTAGTCCTTGCTGTTTCTTTATTTCAATACATTATTGCTTTAACTAATGAATTAGAAATTAATGAGGTAAAGCAATAATGTATTTTCAATGTTTTTCTTTTTTTTTCTTTTTTTTTTGCATTCTAATTGTCACAGAATAAAAAAAAAATCATGGTATGAGTGAAACCAGTTAATGATGGAATAAATAATTCCCCTATCAGCGGATTTACAGGTTTGGGTGGCAATCGCTATGCATTTTGGGGGCTGCTTGGAGCACTACTATACGTTTTTTTTTTTGCTCATGTGCCTTTTTCGATAATATTTGAGGCCCTTATGTCTTGGGGTTCCCTGCAGTTGCGGAAGTTGTAAAACAGTAAATCCCCCACTGACTACGATTTAAATAGATATCAGTGGCAAGAAGCAATGTTGATTAAAATATGAAACACATAACACGTGCATAGATTCTATGATAACGATTTCTTCGCAGTCACAGTGTGAATTCAGGATTAAACATTAAAAATGTAAAATGTTTCAAGGTTCAGCAACTAATTTAGAGGCGTATTAGTAAAAGCAAAAACTTAGTAAAAAATCAATCATTCTGAGATGAAATTGAATATATATATATATATATATATATATATATATATATACGGAAAAACATGCATAAGATGCTTTTAATACTTTAGAAAGCTGGAAGCTGAAAGTAATGACCACGGACGAAGTATGAAACGTACATCTCCCTGAAATTTCTGATTTATTTTTGAAAGTTGCAAATTATTTATGCAGCTCTTTCAATATTTTAGGTTTAGTGTTATATTCAAGTTCATACATTATTTTTCAAGTTGCACTCTCATCACTATTCAACTGAAATAGTAGCAGTAATAAAGGAGATGAGGTAAACCAATCAGAATCATCTTATTTAGGTTATTTTTCCAACATTGGTATGTAATACACATTACATGTCGACGCTTTCCCCTTTCCCTTTACTGTAACTTACTGATTGTACCTATGAAAAAAAAATCGATTTTCGTTGATCTCATGCCACTATGTATTGTTCCTACTTTAATATAATCTGATCAATTTTGCTTGTTGCAGTGTGGCGTTTTTTTTCCCTTTTTTTGTTTTGTTTTTAATATTGTCGTATATCCCTAATCGATACTTTTAGGATTTGAAACAGTAGAGGAGGCCGCAAAAACGCTATGCCAGCTGTGATCAAACTTAAAGAATAAGCAAGGGAGAAAAGTGATTTCTTTAAGTATTAAAATAAAATAAAACACGATGTTTGAAATACATTTAAGGAAATAAAAGAAATTCGAAGAAAAAAAAAAACCTCAATTATTTTAAGAAAATATTTTAATATTGCTCTCATTCATTAAAAATAGAAACAAAGCCACACAAGGGTCAATTGACCATCCCTTTTATTAGAAATACCTCCCCTCCCCCCATTCGTACACACGTTCATTATACTAAGCCGTAAAACTTACAAAAGTGTTTTTAATTAAATGAAATTTGGCATTAGCTTTTGACTCATTATTTCTACTAAAATGGCATCAAATCTTACAACACTTTTTGTATTTTTTTTCCGTTGTTTTTAAGCTTAATTTTTCTTTGGTATTCAAGAGTAAAGCAACATTGAAATTTTATAATAATAGCAATATAACAAACTTACAGTTTTTCTAAATTTTACAATTTTTCACGTTTTGTAAATGTTCTTCAGATCTGTGATTTTTTTTTTTTTTTTCATTTTGTTTTATTCTCCAATCTCACATTCTTATCCGCCTATCTAATGCATAAATATAAAGAAGACGAAACGAGTAATGACAAAAATTAAAACATAAAAGCATATTTCTGTACCCCAGAACCAGACTAATGTAAGTCCATTTTCATCACTTTTCAGTAGAGGGCAAAAATGATTGTCGGATGCATGCAAAGGATGGGACTCGCGCTCTTTTTACCCTGTTGAATAACTGTGGAGGAATTTCTTTTCTAGAATAACGTTCTCATTGGTCGATGCGGAATGAGATTCTACATACAATGCATCAAAAAATGAAAATCGGAATTTTTGGACTTACGTCGTTCTGGTTCTGAGATACAGATTTCATCAACCGTAAAATGGTTGATAAAAAGGAACATTCATCTTTTATTTTTAAAAGCAATGTTTACATACATTTGGAAACATACATACCAAATTGATTTTTTATATTAATAATAATTAAAAAACATATATAGCTGAAACGTGATAAAAACATTGGATAACAGTGCTAGATATATAAATATATAGTATGGTTATTTACCAGATGCTTTCTTCCATCGTATGAGTGGCTGTGGATATCCTTCAGCTTGACAATCAAATATAACGGATTCACCAACTACGGAAGAAGTATCTGTTGGCTCAACTCTCCACCTCGGCGGCACTATAAGATACAAGACTTAAAATTAAAAAAAAAAAAAAAACGCATTCATTAGCACAGTAATAAACTGCAAGTTGACGCCCTAAGTTCAAGCTAAGGCATAATCATGGCTTTTTGCGGTAGCATACAGTTAAATTATCCAAGGTACTATACGAAAACAGCTGTCTTATTTTTGTGGACGCTCACCGATGTGTTAAATTATTTATATTGGTACTTACATACTGCTCCATCGACTGTTTTTTAAAACCAAAACTACAGCAAAATAAGCAAGAAACCTCCAATGATGGCGTTGCCTAAAGTGCTGTACCGGTTTTGGAAATATTTTGAATTTAAACATTTGGCGATATTTTTCTTCTCAATTTTAATCTGGCGATATTGCAGTATCTTGGTTTCGTAATAGGGGTGTTAGTGCATACTTGGAATATACATTAATGTTTGGTTACAACTTATACTTGCATGTTTTGAATTGGTGAAACAAATCAAGAATTTTGCAGAACTTTACAAAAATGCACTGGAGGAGAAATTTAACTTACTTTTTATGTTAACAAAACCAATCAATTTAACATAAAAAATGCAAAACGTAGAAAAGTATTTCCACGCTTCTTAAAATGCAAAGTACTCAACGTCATACTTCAACATTAAAATAATAAATGACTTTTCTCTTCGTAACCATTATTATATCATACTTCCTTTGCTCTCAACTTCAAAGGATTAGTTCCGTTCAATGCTTCTTGCACCATTTGGCAAAGTCCCAATTTACCTATATCATTAAACTCGGCTATTTGACAAATTGAAAATATTAACCTGCCGATACCGTTCGAAGTGTTTAAAAATCAATTCTGCTGGAAACCATAAATTTCAGATCCCTTTAGAGAAGAGTCATTAAAAGAGTAAAATCTTTAATCTCCTTATTTGTACAGATCAAAAAAAGAATTTGTCGATAAAATGTTTCTAGATGATCTTAGATTTTTATAGTAACGGTGGGTTAGGCTTAAAGAAAATGTCTGGTAAGTACGTTTGCAATCGTCCAGAGCGTCAAAGACATCTGCTGCTGCGAAAAGACAGACTATCAGTATCGGCACCAGATGGCGCTGAAGAGCTCGTTAGCGAGAGCCTAGCAGTAAATTTTGCAAGAAATTGACTTTTGGCCATCATAAAGAGTTTTTGTTTGAAAGTTTTTTCGAAATAGAAAGCAAGAACTACCAAACATTGAGCTTGAGAAGATATTTGTGCGAATTTTCTCCATTGACGAAAAACTTAAAGCTATTTGTAAATGCTGATTTCTTCGTAGTTTTCTGAGAACATTTTAGCAGAAGTAAGACCTAAAGGCACATAAAAATGAAGGAATGATATTATAATGATAGAAAAGGCAAACAAATACTCATTTAACATAGCTATAGATTTAAAATGCTCATTCGACTATGTACGGTACTGTGTTAAGTGAAAAAATTGAAAACAATTTTAATATGATTTCTTTCTATTGGGTTTTCTAGAGTTATTATTATGCTTACCAATAATAACAGTAATAATAGTATTTTATCTAACTCCCCCCCCCCCATCGGAAATGTCTAGTTACATTATGATGCGAGTAAAGGAATTGAATACAAATTTGCTTTGCTAAAAATTGGATGCTAAACTTTTAACATCTAAGATTTTGAAACTTTTATATTTTCAGTTTTCAAAAGTACACGAATCATGTGAAATTTGGAACGATGTATTCATGCGAAAGTTTTTTTTTTAATTATTAAAGGCGAAGTATTAAAAATAAAGAAATAAATAAGTAAGTAAATAATTTGCAATCTAATTAGTCAGAAAATAATTTTGTCTATTTTTTTTTCAGTTGCTATAACCTATCAAAACAATTCCTTCGAAAGAAACATTTGTATTAGTAGAACACATTATAATAATTAAACTCAAAAGTAAGCTTTGACTGATAATTTATCTTATTATCTTTGTTAATAACCGAATTAATAAACGAATAACGTTTAATAAACGAATAAATAAAGTTTTGTCGTACCTTTTAAAGAATAAGACTGTTAGAGTTCGGTAGAAAAAATCCTCAAACGTTTTCAAAAAATAAATAAATAAATAAATAAATAAAAGTACAAAGAGCATCAAAACACATTTTATCAAAGAAAGAAGAAAAAAAACCTCGTTCGTTAATATAACATCTCGAATTTAACTTTTAATCCATTGCCAGTTGTTAAATATAAATTAAGAATAAAATGCGCTCGTGAATGAAGAATTTTTGTTGCAAAAACAAATCGTCTGCCAGAAAAAAGAAAAAAATAAATAAAATAAAATAAAACAAATGAATTAATAAACAAAAAATCGTCTGCACAGTCAGTCATTTTTTTTCTGAGCCTGCATTTCCACCATGTTTGCGGAGTCGGAATCAGAGTCCTCACGGAAGATTATTCAGAAAAGTACTTTACAAACATTATTTATCAAAACCATTTTCTTACAAAGTTAGTTTGAAGGAAATCCGACTTTAAGTTCAGGATCAACATTCAACTTAAATTCCCGTAGGCGCTAATGTTATTTTTTTTTCTGAACGGTTTAATATTGAACGAAATGTTGTTCAAATCAAAAAGCGAAGTATGGGAATGAGCCTCTCTGAGATCTTTCAAACAAAAAAAAGTTTATTCCGCTCGGACGGTTCACTCAAAAGTTATTGGGTGGGGGAAGGTTGCTTGAACGGTTCAATGTTGAACGAAAAAATGTTCAAATTGAAAATTTAAGTAAGGTAATGAAGTATCCTTGCTGAGATCCTTGGAACAAAAAAAAAAAAAAAAAAAAAAACAGTTTATTTAAATCGGACTGTTCACTTAAAAGTTACTAGCGGTGTTACAGTTACTTGCTTGAGCGGTTCAAAGTTAAACCAAAAATTGTTCAAACCGAAAAATCAAATATGGGAATGAGCTGTACTCGCCGAGATCTTTCCAACAAAAAAAAGTTTGTCCAAATCGGAATGTTCATTCAAAAGTTATTAGGGCGGGGGGGGGGGGGGGGGCTGACAGACAGACCGACCTATCGACACACAAATTCCCCATCTCAATACCCTACTTTCAAATTTTTAATTTTACGATATTCATTTTACCTTTTTAATTTTTTTAACTCGGCGATATTTTTTGGAATTGGCGATATTTTTTAGATGCATTAAGCTACTTTTAATACTTTTTTCGTCTTTCTTTTATTTTTAACGGGAAAGTAGGCTAAAAACAAACATCTTGAACTACTTCAAAAATCGAAAAAAATATTTTTATCAGCTTTTATTAAACGTACTAGCTGCGTGGCCCGGCGTTGCACGGGCTGTAATGTAGTGAAGGCAGTTTGAGAAAACTACTCGCCACCAAGGCGGCTCGCCTTTAAAGTAATGAGGAAAGTTTAAACAGTTTACTCGCCGTCAAGGCGGCTCGCCTTTACAGTAGCGAGGAAAGTTTCAAAAAACTACTCGCCGCCAAGGCGGCTCGCCTTTAAAGTACCAAGGAAAAGTTTAATAAACTACTCCCCGATAAAGCGGCTCGCTAAAAAGCTTTCCTGCATCAAAGAATCAATCGAATTATAAATACAAATACAAATACAAATACAAATGTGACGACCAGCAACAGGCTCTGGGCCCAACTGGGCTGGTCCTAGTCAAATTATAGATCCCAATGAAGATCAATGGCCCTCTTAAAACTATCTACTCCCTTGCTCCTTACCGCCTCTTCCGGTAAACTATTCCAAGTTCCCACTACTCTGCTAAAATAGTAATTTTTCCGAATTTCCAGGTTAGCCTGAGATTTAAACAGCTTATAACAATGACCCCTTGTCCTGCTTTCCGTGCAAAAATTTAACCCTATAACATCTTTCATTTTGATAAATTTAAACAACTGAATCATGTCCCCTCTGGTTCTCCTTTGCTCAAGACTATACATATTAAGCATTCTAAGTCTGGAATCATAGTCTAAATTAGAAAGTCCATTCACTAACTTTGTAGCCCTCCTTTGTACCCTTTCCAATAAATTAATATCTTTCTTAAGGTAAGGAGACCAAAACTGAACAGCATACTCTAAATGAGGTCTTACCAAACTTCTATATAAAGGCAGAAGAACCTTCTTTGATTTGTTTGAAATAGATCTATTTATAAACCCAAGCATCCTATTGGCTTTGTTACTAGCTATGCTGCACTGTTGACTAAACTTGAAGTCTTGATTTATTAAGACACCTAGATCCATAACATTTTCTGCCTTACTAATGACTGAACCCTGTAAATAATAGCTTGTATGCTTATTCCCATAACCTAAATGCAGCACTTGACATTTCCCAACATTTACTGCCATGCCCCACTTGTCTGCCCACTTAGTAATATGATCCAAATCCTCTTGCAGCTGATTTACTTGTTCATCATTTTCTACAACCCCCATAACTTTGACATCATCAGCAAAACAATTCATGTTTCCAGAAACATTTTCATGAATATCATTCATAAAAATAATAAACAAAAGTGGACCTAAAACTGATCCTTGGGGAACCCCACTTAAAACCTCACTCCATTTAGAATGATTACCCCTTACAACTACTCTTTGTTTCCTTCCTGTCAGCCAATTCCTAACCCAAACTAAAATTTTACCTCCAATTCCTATATCAGCTAATTTACTGAGTAGTGCAACATGCGGCACCTTATCGAAAGCTTTTTGAAAATCAATGTAAACAATATCTACACACTTTTTGTTATCTAAAGCCATGGTGACCTTGTCATAAAAATGTAATAAATTAGTAGCACACGATTTACCTTTCCTGAAACCATACTGCAAACTAGTCAACAGACTATTATTTTCTAAGAAATCCATAATCTTAATTTTAAATAAAGTTTCAAAAATTTTGCAAACCACTGAAGTAAGACTGACAGGTCTATAATTTCCTGCATTACCTCTAGACCCTTTCTTGAAGAGTGGCGTAATGTTAGCCAGTTTCCAGTCCTCTGGCACTGTCCCTGAGTTATACGAAGCATTGAAAATTTTTACAATAGTATCTACTAATTCCTCAGCACATTCAACTAGAATTTTTGAGTAAATATTATCTGGTCCCGGAGCTTTAGTTGTTTTAATTTTTTTCAAATGAAGTAAAACGTCCTCCCTAGAAAAAACAAAATCCTCAAGCTGTAGAGTAGCTTGTGTCTTACTTGTGTCAACTGTTGAGATACAGTTATCGTTAAAAACACTGGAAAAAAAGTCATTTAGAACATTAGCAATATCCCCATCATTCTGAATTAAATTTCCATGCTCATCAACCAGTGGCCCAATTTGACTATTTCGAACTTTCCCAGAATTTGCGTAAGCAAAAAACCCCTTTGGGTTCCTGTCAATATTATCTGCAAGCTTTTGTTCCAATTCTCTTTTCTGAAACCGTACCAAATACTTAAAACTACGCCTAGCCTCACAATACTGTAGCCTATCTGCGCTGTGACCAGTTTCTTTTAACTGACGAAAAGCAGCTTGCTTACGGTTTAGAGCGTCCTTAGTTTCCCTAGTGAACCACATGGGCCAAATTTTAGTGTTTACCCCTTTTCTCCTAAAAGGAACATAATCCCCAACTGTTTTTGCTAGTTTTTCCTTAAACTCAGTCCACTGCAGATTTACCTCGCTATTGTCCAAACCTGATGAAAAAACTGTTTTCAAACTCTGCCTGAGTGCGACAAAATCAGTATTTCTGAAATTAGGCACAATCCTAAAATTTTTGTCTTTGTGCATATCAAACTTAATCCCAAACCTAATACTGTTTTGGTAAATTGGTTATTTGCACATGCTTCCTCAAAAATAAAGACGATGTCAAGTAGCGCATGCTTAGCACTCTCCCTAAATAACAAATAAAATTCCTTTCCAAAAATAATTATTTACAAACCGCTTTCTTCCTGTAAAATTAATTTCAAAATTCCAAACGAAAAAGTTCTTTTAATATTTGGATCGCAGCCAAAAAAAATCCCTTCTAAAAACAGCAATTGCAATTTTATTTAAAAACACATTTTCAAAATGGTACCAGAGAAAAAATGTCATTAATAATTAGAATAAAAACAACTGTTAGAACTGTGTTATAACACGTATTCAAAATGACAATGGAAAAAAAATAACTCTTTCATTTTAAAAAGTTCAATTTAATTAACGTTTTAATTTAAAATCGCAACGGAAAGAAATAAATATCTTGGAATTTTAAATAGTTCAATAATTTAATTAACGTTTTAATTCAAAATGGCAACGGTAGGAAATAAATATCTTGGAATTTTAAACAGTTCAATAATTTAATGAACGTTTTTATTCAAATGGCAACGGTAAGAAATAAATGTCTTGGACGTTTAATCATTTATTAGGCTTAATCGCTTTAAACTTGACTACTTATTAATTGATATCTTCACTAATTAAAATCGTACTAGCTGCCAGGGCAGCTAGATTAGCTTCCTGCGGCATGCTGATGCATAACGTCCCCCCTCTCTAACTTTTACCTCATTCTGAAATTATATTATTTGATATAATTTAATGTTCATTCGATTTCAAGACATACCACGCACGTGGCCCGGCGTTGCACGGGCACTTCGTGCCCTGAAAGTAGTGAGAAAAAAAATTTAAAGAAATTACTCCCCGCCAAGGCGGCTCGCTTACAGGCGCTTCACGCCTTTACTTTTTTCCTATATAAAAAAATCATTCGAATTATTGAGATGCTTCACGCCTTCAAGATGGTGAGGAAAGTTTCAGTAAGTTCAGGTCGCTCAAAGAAAAAAGCAGACATAGATACTCAGTTTTTAATATAAGTAGATGGCTCTTCAACAAATAAATGTTTCAAAATATTACCAGTAGCTAGCGATAAAAATTCTACGTAAGTGGTCCGCTTATGAGTTTCGTGTTTGATTTAGTTAAGCCTTCATTCAAAATTCTCATTATCATTGTTATTATACTGTTTCATAGCAACGACGGTTTGCAAGAATGGATTTCATATTTAATCATTTATTAGGCTTAATCGCTTTAAACTTGACTACTTATTAATTGATATCTTCGCTAATTAAAATCGTATAATTATATCAATTGAAACTAAAGAAGCTTGAAAAATTACCTATCTATCGGTACCTGGTTCGACTTTCAGTTCATTGGCGTTCAGGAGAAAGAAGCGTGACATAGAAAGATAGAAAGATAGTTAGAAAGATAGTTAGAAAGAAAGATAGTGAGAAAGATACTCAGTTTTTAATATAAGTAGATAATCATATAGATTGAAACTAATGAAGCCTGAAAAATTACCTATCTATCGGTACCTGGTTCGACTTTCAGTTCATTTGCGTTCAGGAGAAATAAGCGTGACATAGAAAGATAGAAAGATAGTTAGATACTCAGTTTTTAATATAAGTAGATAGAAAAACATGTGAGAAGGTTTAATGTGCCGTAAAAGTGTCTCTAAAAGCAAAGGAGAAAAAATAAACATATTGCCGTGCTAAGCACACGGTAGTACCTGCAGTCGGGTTCAAACTGAGATATAACTCTTTAAAGTTTTGCGCTACCATGTATTTGATTCAGATGAAACTTTTTCAGAATTTTTTAAAAGATATTTCCCGTTCTCAATTGACTATATAAGTTTGCATTTTGGTAAAATACGTCACAAAGAGCCACCTGGTGGCTATAATTCAATTTTGTTAAAAAGTGCGATACGACTTTTGTGCTTAGCACGGCAGCATACACTCACACACACACACATTTAAGAAAAAAGGTACAAATGTAAAGAGAAAGAAAGGAATGTAGATTTTAAGATGAGCGGGGGGGGGGGGGGAGTGAGTTTCAGTCTGTTTTCAATGATCGTTTTAATAATTTTTGGCTAACCCGAGATTTTTTTCACACATTTCGCTTTTTTGTTTTCTCTCTCCTCCCACATTGAGTGTCTAAGCAAAGATTTTAATCATTTTGAAATAGTTAAAAAAGTTAACGTAAGAACCGGCAATGAGAAAACAACAAAAAAAGCGGATATTCCTCGAGTATTCATAAACGCTTATAGATCTTAACGAAAATCAGGTACAGAAAAGATTTTGAGTTGGGTATTTCAAGATTTCTTTTTTTTTTTATTGTTGTTTAGAGAAAACACTTTTCAACAGCAACTTTTGAGAAAGATAATTGGGCTACTATTTCTATTCAAAGACAAAAACAATGGTTTTTTAGTTCCAAGAAGTTCTGAAAAAGGGATTTTGAAATTTTTTCAATTTTATGATTCAGTATGGATAAAAAGGAAAAAAAAATGCTATACATACAAAAATGCACTTTCTTATAGGCTTAACATTGCAGAATACTTGACATTTACCTAGTCTTTGTGAATTACTAACACAACGTGTCGCTTGCTGATAGTTAGGTGAAAGAGTCTGACCCTACTGAAGCGCAACTGATTCGGAACTAGGGAATTTTCTGTTCTTATTCCAATATTTCAAGTACCCAAGAAACGAGGAATAAGAGTCGTAGTTGTTAGACGTTTTTCAACTTTAATTGACTTTCAAACCGACTTCGAAAAAGGAGGAGGTTCTCAATTCAAAGCGTATACTTTTTTTTTTGTTTGTTCGCACATAACATCTGATCTACTGAACCGATTTGGACAATTTTTTTTAATTGATAGGAGATGGTGTAACTTAGGTACCATGTACTCATACGACGATATTTGTTCACTAGAAAAAAAGTTATGATCGAAAAACTAACATTTCATGTCATTTAAAACAATATCTGCTATCGTAAATCCTTACTTCAATGAGCGACCCGATGGTCAAGTGGTTATGCGCGTCAGGTTGAAGTTCCTGATGGAATGAGATCGAGTCCAGGTCTGCAAGGATATTTTCGAATAGCTGCATGTTTTTTTTTTTTAAACGATTTTAATGATTGTAATGTCCTTATGCAGGTACATCCTCCCATGGGAATGTGCCCCATATTTTTTATGGTACAAAATGACAGTTTTGGTCGGATCTCTGTTAAAATTGGCAATGGGGTCCTTCGATGCTGTAGAATTTTCTTATGGACATTTGCGCCATTTTTGGCAGCTTTGAATCGATTGTGGCAATAAATGGTTTTTGATTTGTGTCACCTATATTATTTTTTCAAAAATTATATACACAATCAATTATATTATGTTAATTTTTATACCTTTATAAAATTCTCTATTTTATACCTTGCATTTACGTCAAATTCAAGGTAAAATTAAAAGTCAAAAATTCTGAAGATGATAAATATATGTTAAAAATTAAAGTAACTATTTTTTGTGATTTTCATATTGGTTGTGACCAGAAACATCATTACAAACAAATAAAATGTATCAAACACAATGAGTGTTGAGTTATTGGGAAAAATCTGCTGTGTAATGTTTTTTTGCACTGCGAGGGGGGGGGTATGAACGATCATTAAAGTGACACACATTTTTAAAAAATAAGATTTTGATTTGTGGTGTTTGAAAAAAGCTAAAGAGTCCACTTTAGTTGAAAATTATTTTCCATGAAAAGCAAAAACTTGCACCAATTTTCCAAGTCTTACTCTAACTCCTTCTCCCACAATTCAAATTACTTACTTTTACTTTCAATTTTTAACCGACTTCAAAAAAGGAGGAGGTTCTCAATTCAAAGCGTATGTTTTTTTGTCTGTTTGTTCGCACATAACATCTGATCTACTGAACCGATTTGGACGATTTTTTTTAAATCGATAGGAGATGGTTAACTTAGGTACCATGTATTCATATGACGATATTTGTTCACTAGAAAAAAAGTTATGATCGAAAAACTAAAATTTCATGTTATTTAAAAACAATATGTGCTATCGTAAATCCTTACTTCAATGAGCGACCCGATGGTCAAGTGGTTAAAAGCGTCGGGTTGAAGTTCCTGATGGAATGAGATCGAGTCCAGGTCTGCAAGTTTTTTGAACAGCTGCATGGTTTTTTAACTATATTTTGATTATTTTAAGTGCATTTACACTAAAAAGAATGAAATAAAATATTTTTGTAAAAAAAATAGAACCGACTTCAGTTGGAAATTGCTCTAAAAAGTAAAAAATAATTTTTTTCTTTGAACACCATCGAAACTACTTTTAAACATAAGTTTTGAAGTCGGCGCAAAAACAATGTATAGAATCATACGCAACTACAATTCAACTATAAATATAAATTTTAATGGATTCATTTTATTGATTACCACATATTCGTGAAATGGAACAAATATTCTGCTTTTAATTTTCAATGGTTTCTTTGAAAAAATGTTGGCAAAATATGGTTAAATATCATTTTACCTATCGTTTTTGCGCCGACTTCAAAACTTATGTTTAAAAGTAGTTTCGATGGTGTTCAAAGAAAAAAATTATTTTTTACTTTTTGGAGCAATTTCCAACTGAAGTCGGTACTATTTTTTTTTTCCAAAAATATTTTTCTAATAGGGTCCTTCCTGACAACTATGCAAATACATCTTAGTCATTTCTGGACGCTTTCCAGGGATGTAGCTTGTTATTACGGTAACATGCAGTAAAAATTGAAGAAATAAACAACGCAATATAGCTGGCCGAGGCTCTTGTGTAACTGAATGAAACAATAAAAAGAAAAAAGTGCATATACCGATCGCAAAAGTGCGATTAATGGGGGATGATTATGATAATATGGATCTGAAGACAAAGCATATCACAAGAATACTAAACAAAAACTGTACCATAAATTATTATTTAAAGTTATTTTTGTGAAATTGGATAAAATACAAGTGTGCAAAACGTTCTATGAAAAAATACGCAACAATTAGTGCTTATTCAAGATTAAAAGACTACTAAAGCCTAAGAAAAAATTAGAGAGAAATTAACTGCATATCACAAGAATACTAAACAAAAACTGTACCATAAATTATTATTTAAAGTTATTTTTGTGAAATTGGATAAAATACAAGTGTGCAAAACGTTCTATGAAAAAACACGCAACAATTAGTGCTTATTCAAGATTAAAAGACTACTAAAGCCTAAGAAAAAATTAGAGAGAAATTAACTGCATATCACAAGAATACTAAACAAAAACTGTACCATAAATTCTTATTTAAAGTTATTTTTGTGAAATTGGATAAAATACAAGTGTGCAAAACGTTCTATGAAAAAACACGCAACAATCAGTGCTTATTCAAGATTAAAAGACTACTAAAGCCTAAGAAAAAATTAGAGAGAAATTAACTGCAAAGTATGGAATCTACGTAATAAAAAGTTTTAATCTTTATATGGTAGTAAAGGCCCAAGTATACAATAAATAAAGATAATATATAATTAGATAACTCAGTATTAGGAAACTTGAGAAAAATGACTCTATTCAGGCAAATTTTAGAAAATAAATTCGTTTCTTGCTTTTGAATTTTTTTCAGTTTTCACACACTTTAATGCATTTTATACGCACACTTACTAACGAAAACATAATATGCGTCATAAATGTGCTTAAAACTGCATTATGCACATACATTAAGCTTCAAAATTCCCACTTGCTCTAACATGTCCCTCATACTTGAAAATGTCACCTATTTATTTTTCATTTTTTGAAATTACCTTACTTTTAAAGATATTTTTATCAGTAATATATTTTTAAATGTTAACGTAATCCTTGAACGACAGCTTAAATCCTACGCTATTAAAATCTTTCCTACAGAAAAATGTTTTTAATAATATTCTTTTGTTCTTGACAGCAGATTAATTATATTTCAGAAATAACTTCATTTTTAGCTTAATTTTTAGTTTTTGTTTTTAGAAAAATATCTTTGCGAGATAGAGAAAATACGCGGTTGAAAAAAGAAAAGAAAAAGAAGACATGCTATATTTTCTATTTGAAATAATTAAAATGTAAAATAAACATTTGTAATTGAATAAGATGCAAATTAGGGATTTAGTTTTGCAGCTGGTTGCTTTGTCATTTATTTCTTTAAAAAATCATAATTATTTTGTATATTTATCTACCTCTCATGTAAACTAAAACATAAATAAACTGAACTTTACTAAATATATCTTAGGTAAAACGGCAAAGTGAAACTTGCATATGTATTTTTGTGACTCAAAATATTTCATGGAAAACTAAAACTTGTGATAGCTGGTAAATGACAGAAAATTAACCCTTGCGCTTTTTAAAAAAAACATTATGTGCAATCAAATATTTCTTAGAAAGTATTAAAGAGCGATTCCATACCAAATCACCGAATGGGGGTCGCACGACCGACTCGGATTTTTTTTTAATTTGGTACACAGATTGATGGTATAGAGGTATGAAAAAGCCCAAAAGGAAAGTTACCTGCTCCACTTATTTTCTGAGATACATGCCCTCAAAGTTTGTCCGCCACGTCAAAATACTAAAAAAGTGATGTTATTTAATCATTTTTTATAAAAAATCGTACTCATGCAAAATAAAAGTGTTAGATATCTATGGAAACTAGTTACTCCAGGCATTCTGAAAAAAAATACTAGAATGTTCATAATGAAAATTGCCAAGGTACAGGGCTCTTTGAAGTTGTCACCACAAAAACTTGATTTTGCAGATTTTGCTAAAATTCAGGCATTTATTACAAAAAAAGGCAAACAAAACCAAAGGTTTTCTCACTTTCTGGTAGTGTACAGGTCCTCCCTGTAAATTGCTACGCAATAAATGTTTTGGGTTTCTCACTCCTTCTTGGAAATATTTTAGCTTAAAGATAAGCCGTATGGCAAAAAATGCGTTTTTGGCCATCTTGGCAGCCATTTTTCTCATAAAGGGGGAGCAGTAGAAACTTTAATTTTTTTTTTAAACAAGCCACTGATATGTTAGCTATTCACAGGAAAAGAGTTTACTTTTGGTTATTTCTCCCATTAAGAGATATCCTGCTGACAGTATATGCATGTTTTTCGCGACGACCATATGCTTTTGTTCCCCCTCTCATGGACTTAAAATTAATTAAACCAAAAAATAATGATATATTTATTATTAGCTGTATTATCTACCCAATATGTCATGAAATTTAATTTATTAAATCATTGAACAATAAATTAGATAATTGATGAAAAAAAGAAAAAGTATTTCTCTGATGCCTGAGCATTATGCATTCATAATTATAAAGCACTAAATACTTTCTTGAGAAATTAATTAACATAAATGAGCTCTAAATAGTTATATTATAAGCAATACCCAATCTTGTGATTGGGATACTCCTGTTTTTAATTGAAGAATTTCTTGAATATCACATGAATATCAGGAAAATAAATGAGGGCTTTTCGTTTGATGTAGGATACTTTATGACAAATTTCATTTGATGGGCTACTAACTGAGCATGGTGATAAAGAGCTATTAATTTCAGCATCGAATTCCATTTTACCTTATTAACAGTTAAATATTTATAAAATAATTAAATAAATAATTTAATATAAAGCCATGCTTGAAGAATTAAAATTAGTGCAACTAATTTATTCCCATACTGATCTTTACAAAACTGACATGTGTTGAGCACTGATAAGAACTGACAAGAATAAGTTTACTCACTAAAATACTTGTTCACAGATACTATAAAGCGTACATTCTATTTTCTACAAAATAATACTGCAACAAAGAACAAGGGTATAAAGGGGTAGGTACTAAAGAATTTCTTGAAAAATCAATTAAAATAAAGGAGCTTCGAATATTTATCTCATAGGCAATACCCAATCTTGTGATTGGATGTTCCTGATTGATGGCTATAAACAGGAGGATACCCTTGTTCTTTGTTGCAGTATTATTTTGTGGAAAATAGAATGTATGCTTTATAGTATCTGTGAACTAATATTTTAGTGAGTAAACTTTTTCTTGTCAGTTCTTATCAGTGCTCAACGCATGTCAATTTTGTAAAGATCAGTATGGGAATAAATTAGTTGCACTAATTTTAATTCTTCAAGCATGGCTTTATATTAAATTATTTATTTAATTATTTTGTAAATATTTAACTGTTAATAAGGTAAAATGGAATTCGATGCTGAAATTAATAGCTCTTTATCACCATGCTCAGTTAGTAGCCCATCAAATGAAATTTGTCATAAAATATCCTACATCAAACGAAAAGACCTCATTTATTTTCCTGATATTCATGTGATATTCAAGAAATTCTTCAATTAAAAACAGGAGTATCCCAATCACAAGATTGGGTATTGCTTATAATATAAATATTTAGAGCTCATTTATGTTAATTAATTCCTCAAGAAAGTATTTAGTGCTTTATAATTATGAATGCATAATGCTCAGGCATCAGAGAAATACTTTTTCTTTTTTTCATCAATTATCTAATTTATTGTTCAATGATTTAATAAATTAAATTTCATGACATATTGGGTAGATAATACAGCTAATAATAAATATATCATTATTTTTTGGTTTAATTAATTTTAAGTCCATGAGAGGGGGAACAAAAGCATATGGTCGTCGCGAAAAACATGCATATACTGTCAGCAGGATATCTCTTAATGGGAGAAATAACCAAAAGTAAACTCTTTTCCTGTGAATAGCTAACATATCAGTGGCTTGTTTAAAAAAAAAATTAAAGTTTCTACTGCTCCCCCTTTATGAGAAAAATGGCTGCCAAGATGGCCAAAAACGCATTTTTTGCCATACGGCTTATCTTTAAGCTAAAATATTTCCAAGAAGGAGTGAGAAACCCAAAACATTTATTGCGTAGCAATTTACAGGGAGGACCTGTACACTACCAGAAAGTGAGAAAACCTTTGGTTTTGTTTGCCTTTTTTTGTAATAAATGCCTGAATTTTAGCAAAATCTGCAAAATCAAGTTTTTGCGGTGACAACTTCAAAGAGCCCTGTACCTTGGCAATTTTCATTATGAACGTTCTAGTATTTTTTTTCAGAATGCCTGGAGTAACTAGTTTCCATAGATATCTAACACTTTTATTTTGCATGAGTACGATTTTTTATAAAAAATGATTAAATAACATCACTTTTTTAGTATTTTGACGTGGCGGACAAACTTTGAGGGCATGTATCTCAGAAAATAAGTGGAGCAGGTAACTTTCCTTTTGGACTTTTTCATACCTCTATACCATCAACCTGTGTACCAAATTAAAAAAAAAATCCGAGTCGGTCGTGCGACCAACTTTTTTTATTTTCGGTGATTTGGTATGGAATCGCTCTAAAACAATTTATTTATATACACATTATTCCTGCATATTTAGCTTGTGTTATGTGAATTTACCGGCCAAACAATGATTCAAAACAGCATTTAATCATTACACACACACACGCACACACACACACACACACACACACACACACACACACACACACACACACACACACACACACACACACACACACACACACACACACACACACACACACACACACACACACACACACACCACACACACACACACACACACACACACACACACACACACACACACACACACACACACACACACACACACACACACACACACACACACACACACACACACACACAAAGGAAAAAAAGAAAAGTTGGTGACAAGAAATAAGAGTTTATACTTAAAATAAAATGCATTTTATTTGATAATCTGTTTTTGGTTACGTTGAGCGAATTGTGTAGTTTCTTCCATGCTATGTATAGTAAAGATTTGTGAAGTAGTTACTCAGATGGTTCATTTCTTTTTACTCATAAAAGCTTTTGTCCTTTGCTATTCATAGAGTAATACATTTTTTGCTACACTACCCCAATTTTCTAAAATGCTAAACAAACTCTTCAAAAACACAATCCCATAAACAAATTAAAAATTTAAAAACCAGCAAATAAAGATGCTATTAAACTTTTGTTACAAGAAGTTTTAACTCGGTTTCTAAAAGCAAATCAAAATCACCCTTAAATGAATCTAGAAAATCTTCTTCATGCGTTTTAGTTATTTCGATAAATGTTCTGAATTCCCGAGGAGGTGGTACTAAAATAATCATAAACAACATTTTTATAGGGCTTTTGGAATAAATCTTTCGCATAATTAGATTAGCGTGAACTTGCGAAGTTGCTCAATAGGTTGACTGGATATCAACAATATCAACAATGATTAATGCATTTAGTTGGAAAAAAGTATGTTATTGCACAAAAATAATTACCATTCGAAAAAATCTTTACTTTCATCATTCGAATTGGCCTGCTTAAATTGATCGTTTTTCTGGCGGCATATTCTGAAACTTTTGGAGATTACATCAGATAATATTTATTAATGGTCTTATTATTAGGGTTAGTGGAAATTAATTCAAACTTTCTCAAAGGCTTTCTTTTTATTCAATTTAATTTGCTATATCCCTTCATCTGGAGGTAATTGGTTTCGTGCTGAAGTGGTGGCATGGATTCTTTCCAGCTCTCTAGATAAATCGAATAAAGATTCACGAGTTTCAGGGTACTTTTTTTTTCGTTTAAAGAGCCCAAGTAATTTGTCTTTCTTTCAAAAGCGCTTAATTTCTCGGATTTCGGCATTAAAATGCTGACTACAATTGCTGAGCACGTTTATCTACGTAGTTATCAATTAAATTTGTTCACACAATTCTGTCAATGCATGAGCTTAATGAAATCGGGAATAATTAATTACGTTTTTGTATGATGTACTTGGGTGTTCTTACATAATTTTTTCCTGAATTTTCCCTCCACATAAATTGAATTCGGATAAATTGTTAGAAGGAAAAATTTACAATGCATGTATTAAATTTTTTGTAGTTATTTATCACTCCCTTAATCTTCAAAACTCCTTATGGGTTCACAAACACAAAATATTAGAGTCATTTTATTCAAAGAGACAAACTTTAAAGTTAAAAAAAAAAGAAATACATAATTTAAAAAAAAAACGGAATTTCTTATTTAAAGAAATATTTTTAATATATATGTAATAAATAGAAGTATACACATTGTATTCACAAAATTATTACATATCCTTTTAAACAAACTAGAAGTACTAAGAACAGATAATTAAAATTACTTGGTTAAAGTTGGAAAAAAGCAAAAGTCAAAAAAAAATTATAGCGTTACGTTACTTGTGATTTAAGTTATACTGGAGTTTTGAAACGGGAATTTTAGTGAAAAGGCTATTTAGAGTTCTCATTTTTTAATAACCTTTAACCTTTGAAAAATTAAATAGTGTATTGAATCAAACAATAACTAATGTTATTAAATCACTCGGAATACAATTTTTAATAAGCTCTTGCTTAAAATGTTCCTTAAGTTCACACCTGGAATAAATACATATTAGGTATCGCTACACCTTTGAATTTAAGCAGCAATATGTCATGCACTAAAGGTTGAAATTCAAATTTGCAACAAGAAAAAGTGCTCATTTGCTACCATAATAAAATTTTTGTTCAAAATATGTACTTTTCTTTTTTAAATAAATATCCCAGAGACCCATA
>JAXGGA010016863.1:0-25676 GCA_038373865.1 Uloborus plumipes | reverse complement strand
GGAAAAATGTCAATTGTGTTCTTTGATTTAACAAAAGAGAAATTACTTTTTCTGAGAAATGTATCTTTTTTTCCCTGCAATGTTAAATGAAAACAAACTTTTTTTTTTTTAATTTTTTCTTTCAAGGGACAAAGTAAAAGCGCAGTGTAACCGAATGAGCGATATGACGAGAGTTTACTGTACTTCCAATTTGATAGTAGGGAAAGGTGGGCAATATTTTCACAGTTTGCGGTGGCAACTGTTTGGCAATATTTTAACTAAGTTTCTGTACGTTTTATTGATTCCTGTCAAAAAACAACAAATTATACAAGTATTTTTCAAAATTTCATGCTTTTATTGTAATATTCGGGGCTCTTCAAAAATATTTCTTGCTATTATAAAATGATAATTTTCTTTTAATTATTGTTTTAACTATTAATTGAGATCTACTGATGTACATTGCAGTCCTTATTTAGTTTACATTAGGCATTTTTTGATTTTAAATGTTTAATATAAATTTTCAAGTGCACTCGGGGCAAAGTGAAATAATTACTTTTGTTTACTTATGTATTCATTTACTAAATCAAGTACGTATTTCTTCAGTTATTAATTTATTCACATTCTTTTACTTATTGATTCACTTACTTACTCATTCAGTCATTTATTTTGTCATTCATTCTCTATTTTATTCACTCATTTCTTTTCTCGTATAATTATTAATTTATTTATTTGATTATTTATTTGTTCGTTAATTTTTCCTTTATAATTGATTTTTCCGTTTATTAATGCATTCATTTGATGAAAATTAATGTAACTCAAATAGAAAATATTTCATTGCAAAAATATTGTATTTTTTACTTTGCCCCAAGGTTTTTTGAGGTGAAAAATCTCCACCTTTTGTTTTTAGAGGAGCAAAGTAACTGGCAAAAATGAAAAATAATATTTCAACGATAGCTGTATTACAAAATACGTTATTCCTTGTTTATGTACACTAATTTTCAGAACAAATCTCCAATTTGTTCATTTTAAAATAGGCGTGTTATCTTAACTATTTCATTTTGCTTCACATTCCCCTACTAATGAAAGTATTCTTCGTTAGTCTTAACATAATTCCGTACCACAAAATTAAAAAGGTTTTCACATTAATTTATATTTACCTATTTTGATGCTTTTTTTCAATATCATCTCAACATACAAACAAACTGAAGAAACTGAAAATTAGAAATTCACTATGTCCCTGTTATTCAACATGCAAAGCTTTCTACCTTTTATGCTGAACATTATTGAATTCCTATAATGGGTTACAATTCAAAGAAAAACGAATAATATCGCTTGCATAAACGATTAATGCTAATGACTATGGATATTGGCTTTTTCTCTCTCAATGTACACGGCGCCATTAAGAGTTTAATTAAAGCTTATATTTTCATGACAAACGTGTGACTCGATTTTTCTCAACTTTTTCGTACTGTATCCTATATCTTTAAGCACATGAATGTCATAACCTTTTCTTTTTTATAATTCTTTATGGAAATTGCTCATCAATCCTGCATTGAATTTTTTCTAAAATTTCACGAATGATTATAACAAGGTTTAGAACCATTTGTTCATTTCACTAATGATTTTTAAGTATAAAAATGGGAATGCATACATACGTTTTTTTTTTCAAAGGGAAGTGAAGATAAACCATATTTTTGTAAGATATTCCCAAGTAGCATCAACTCATCGAATTCCTTGTAAACTGATCCCGTAACGCACGATGACATCGTTCCGATCAGTATCCAAGTACGGTTTTCGATGAGCTACTTTTCATCGGAAAGCGATATCCATCCGATCAACTTTCCCGATGAAAATAAGCCGAGCATCCAAAATTGATCCTAAATTCATCGGCACGGGACTGCACTAATCGTAAATTGCTCCAAATCTCATCGTATTTCGAGCAAAACTCATCGGATTTCGCTTCTCGGATTCTGTTTGGCCGATGAGACATATTGGAGCAATTCCCGATGAGAATTCATCGTATCCGATCATTGGCCGATGAGAATTTCATCTGGTTTCGATGAATGGCCGATGAGATTATGCTGCTAGGAATTAGTTGAATAAAATTATTCAACATACTTCTGTTTCAGTTCCTAATATCGGAGGAAAGTTAAAAAAAAAAAAAAATTTGACTTTCAACATCCTGAATTCAAATTATGTTTTTCACAATGACGAATTGGGATAGATGTGTGTGTTGCTACACTGTAAAAATGAATGTTTTTACAGTATAATACAACTAATTTTATAGTAGTATACTGTAAAAGTTGCTAGTTTTACAGTAACAAACTAAAACTTCTACTTTTACAATACTAAATTGTAAAATTGCTAATTTTACAGTAATAAACTGTAAAATTGCTAATTTACCAGTTTATTACCGTGCATTTTACAGTTTTAAACTGGAACCTCTGCTGTCAGTATTATACTGTTGTTTTTACAGTATTACTAAACTAAATTTTACGGCAATAAACTGTAAAATTTCTAAGTAAGAAACTGTAAAATTGCAAGTTTTACAGATTATTACTGTGCATTTTACAGTTTTAAATTGCAACCTCAGCTGCCAGTAATGTACTGTACAAACAACAGCTCATTTTTTGCAGTGTATATGTGTGTATGTGTGGGTGGTTATGTGTATGCACCTTCGCTACCATATCCTGAATGGTGCCGAACAAGCAGGGGACAGCGGCCTTCGCCCTCAATAATAAGAATTAATTACGTGTTTGTAAGTTCTTCTTCGGGGGTCTCCCACAAACTACGTAACGCCACAAGTGGGTGAGGGGCGTTCGTGAGACTATGAGAGTTTGTGACAAGGGAGAGAGAGGGGCGATAACAACAAATGTCACATCACAATTCAAACAAAACCCTTTTTATAATAATATGCTTATGTATTTTTACGGGATATATGACAAGGGGAGTGTAGGGGGTAGGTGAATTGTGACATTTTGTGACAAAGGGGGAGAGAGATAAAATGTGTTGAAAAAGAAGTTTGACACTTATGGACAGCCCTATTATCTAACAGAGGAAATAGGAGATAAAATATTTTTTTAAGACTCGGGGTGGCCCCTTACCGGTCAGTTAATTTAAGAAAACGGTCGTAAAAGTGCCTTTTTTTTATCCCTGAAAATTATATGAAAATATATGGAAGAACAACATATTCATTCATGTTTAATTACTTTCTTCCATATCTAATATATAGAAGAAAGTATTGGTTTCGTGAAAATTTTCGAATGTCGAATTTTGACGGATTTGCACGTTTTGAGGTGCGCTGAGTCCATTTCGACCATTTTTGGAAAATATCTGTCTGTGTGTGTGTGTGTGTGTGTGTATCTGTCTGTGTGTGAGTCTGTATGTGTGTGACCAGTTTTTGTGGCCGCGCTAGAGCAAAAACTACTGCATGAAATCGAACAAAAATTTTTGCACATATGTACCACCATGTGAACTGGTGCACCTGACTTTGTTTAGCGAATTCCTCCAAGGGGGGTGGAGCAATCGCACGTGTTCTGCGCGGGAGTGAGTGCTATATCTCAGGAAGTGACCGGCGGAATCAAACGAAAATTGGTCCATAGGTAGACCCTACTGAGTACAGGTGCTGATTCAATTTGTTTGTCAATATCTCCAAGGGGGGTGGAGCAATCGCACGTGTTCTGCGCGGGGGTGATTGCTATATCTCAGGAAGTAACCGGCGGAATCAAACGAAAATTGGTCCATAGGTAGACCCTACTGAGTACAGGTGCTGATTCAATTTGTTTGTCAATATCTCCAAGGGGGGTGGAGCAATCAAAAGTGCTTATTTTGTCATTGCACCTACTGTATCTCGGGAAATATTGCTGCGATTTGAATGAAATTTGGAATAACACTAACTCAATATGGAAGCAAGCATCGATTAAATTTTGTCGCCAATCTCCTCAGGGGGAGGATGGGGTGATCTTTGCGCTTAGTCAACAATGCGAAAAATTAATTCATTAAAAAATCGCTTTCACGCTATTTAATTATCAAAACAGCTGAAAACTTTCAATGATTTGAAATTTTTAACTGTTGCCAATTTCTTTTTACTAACAAATAAAATGTTTGCAATTTATCTAAACAAGGCTTTTGCAATGATTTCCAATTTCGCTCGTTGATTCTGAATTTGCAGGGTTATTACGATAATTGGGAAATTGTAACTGTCTCCAATTACTCGGGCGAGTACGTATTTTATTTTGTAACCGGAATTCATAAGATAGATATAGAAGAAAGTTTCGTGACGGCCACGACATCTAGTTTTTGATTTGTTTTTCGCTTAAAATTTTAAAATAATGCAATTTTAGGAGAAGCCAACATTCGGAGCTACTATGACTTGATGTTGGTTTTCCAGCAAGCAAGGAAATTAAAAAATATATGCGTTTTAAACATTAAAAAATAATTTTAGAAATATTTTGGTGCTGCTGTCTGATGCTTAAAATGAGAAGAAAATTGTTTTCGGCAAAAGAAATGAATTAGTTTTACTCTTATTGGCGCGTTACTACGTTAACACTTCAGCCAGTGACGTAACAATAGGGTGGCAGGGCTGGCAAAATGCCACTGGCCCCCGACCAAAGATAGCCCCGGCCCAAGAGGCCGCGAGCTCAGAAATAATTTTTACATTGTACCTGAGTATTTACTTTTGCTTGAAAAGTTTATTTCTTATTTTTTTAAGTTCTGCTTAAAATCTAAAGTGAGACAACTAAAGACCATAATACAATTTCAAGTTAATCGTTAAGCATTTCAACACATCCTAAACAAAAAGCCTTGCGTTCGAATAGAGCTCCCTGCAGTTTTCCAGAAATATGCAATGCATTAGTTATTTCTTACAATGCGTGTGACTACAGCTAGTGCTGAACAATCATTTTCATAACTAAAATTTATAAAAACCTATTTAAGAAACTCTGTGGGACAATGCAGGTTATGTAACTTGGCTATTCTATCTATTGGTCTATTGAAAATTGTATGGCCCGATCTTGATGATGTTATAGACACATTTGAGGAGCCGAAAGCTCGAAAAAAAAAAGATTTTTCTTAATAAATATCTTATCGAAATTTAATTGTTATTTTTATTTCGTTGTAAATGTATGCAGGTTTCCTCACGGTGTTGTTCCTTAACCGAAAAGCTAGCGAATAAATGATGAATGTTCGGTCAGTAATAGTACCAGGGGACCGAGCCCGCTCGGTAAAGAAAAAAGAGGTTTGTAAACTTGTGTTTTTTGCTAAAATGCGAAGTACTTGTTTAGATTGCGAAGTACTTGTTGCACTTACGCATTTAAAACAGCCGTAATTTGTTTTAAAAACACAACCTTATTCAATCCATGCTCACCATAAAATCACACGCAATTTCGTTTCATTTGGCGCGGAAGGTGTTGATGAGAATGGATGCATAGTCCCTGTTCTCTAGTACGCATTTTGTTCCAGTTGGTTTTGACTTTCATTTTACTTCACACTTCAAGATTCCCCCCGTACATACCACAACTCGTGGTTTAACCGGGATGGGGCCCTAAAGAGCGCTTTGTTCATTTCGGCCCTAGGGCCGAGGAAACCCTTGGCCCAGCATGCCCCAGAGGTATTGTTTCACTTGGAGGACTTTATGACCACGAACATTTTTAACGTCCCTCAGCCATCATTAATGAAGACGGTGGATCTTTTATCGGCTGGGCTTCCTCTATATGATCGGCCCGGGACCCTCCGGTTACGAGTCCGACGACTAACCGATCGGACTACCGCGGCCCACACCCAATTCTAACTTTATTTTGATTGATCTTCTTTAAATTTCAAAAACAATAATAATTCTAACGTGTTGCCAAAACTCATTTGAAAAATACCATAAAAATTTAAATTTACGCTGATGTGATTAAATATGAAATCCATTGTTATAATAAAACGTGGTTGCTGTGAACAGTAACAATAAGAGTAATCATAAAGAAAATAACGAAAGAAAGCTCGTCAAACTTTTAATGAAGGCACAAAAAACCGCGTTTTTACATAAAAAACGCAGATGTAGATGAACTCAAAAACCAAAACTTTATCTAAAGACAAAATTTTATCAAAATCGTTAGAGCCGTTTTCGAGATCCAAAATATATATCTAAATATATTAGATAGATGTAATTTTGTTTCGAAACTTAAATTTTTAGAAAATTGAATTTCATATTTATTGATTTTTTACCTGAAATATCTTACTAAACACTCTTGAGGAGGAAAAAAAGTATTTTAAAACGAACTATCACACTTTTATACTCAATTTTGAAATCGTACTTGAAAAGTAAAAAGTAATCTAATTTTTATATAATGTAAGTTACCATAAAATTCAACAGATGTCGGTGGACAATCATAACTGCTTTTATTCCATGGCTTTTGAATAAATGAAACAGCCTGTATAAGACACTTATCTAGTGAAGCCCTGCTTTAACGTTTCAACAACAATAACAATTTAACGTTGCCAAATACCATAAAATTTAAACTCGCGCTGATGTGATTAAATATGAAATCCATTGTTATAATTACACGTGGTTGCTAAGAAACAGTAACAATGAAAGTAATCATAAAGAAAATGGCGAAATAAAAGCTTCTCAAACTTTCAATGAAGGCACAAAAAAACCCGGGTTTTTTTGTGAAAACTCGCGTTTTTACAGAAAAAACGCCGACGTAGATGAACTCAGAAACCAAAATTCTATATAAATACAAACTTTTATCGAAATCGTTAGAGCCGTTTTCGAGATCCGAAAAACAAATAAATATCACGGGACGCGGGAGCGTCCCGCCCCGCCAAGAAAACCAAATACAAGCTGCCAAGAAATTTCCGTCGCCAATAAAAATGTAAAAGAGCGACAAGGACTGTTTACGCGAGTAACCAAACCGGGGTTTTCACCCCTCTGTATCTCAGCCCCATAAAGATCCTTAGAGTTCATTTTTGGTATACTCAATCTCCAGCGGCCCCTGACGGCACATACTAAAGCAAAACATCCAGGACCCTCAGGGGGAGGGGTGATATATGTTATAAAATCGCTATTTTTCGCACTTTTAAAAAATTGTTTGACAGGGGTCCAGACTAAACGGTAACTCGGATTGAGCTCTCATTTTGCACCCACATTTATTTTGTCCCAAAGCTCGGCATAGGGGATTTTTCGACCCCCCACCCCCTCCCCCCTCGTTTTTATTTTTCGTATCTTTTCCCCCCGGGGGTCTTTAGTGTTGATTTTTGGTATGAATATTCTCGATGAGATATTGAGGACGTTTTCCCAAAATTTATCCCCCGGGGTCATCGCACCCCGGAGTTATTAATGCTTAAAATTGGTCCGATTTCTATCTACTAGCTCTGTTCAACATCTGAGCATTTATGTTGTCATTGTTGGGCGGCGAGGAAAGAAAACTCAATGATTGAAATTTCATCTGTTGCCAGTTTCTATTTGTTAACAAATAAAATATTTGTAATTGATTTTATTGCATAAGGCTTTTAAAAGGGATCTTCAATTTAGTTCATTTTAATATGAGATCGGCAGTAAGGGTTAGGGTTTTTTGTTTAAACTTTTAATCTCCATATATTATTTCTCTAAGCCGAATCCTATACCCGGTCGAAACTCGCTCATTTCTTTATCGAATTGCATGAAAATTTATGATTTTGAAGCTTATCCCGCGGGCTATTGACGAAAATTAGACCCACCCTCTAAAAAGTGTCGGTTCGTTTTTTATTCGAACTTCAATTTTTGGGCACAAAATTGACTCTATCTAGCGAAATAATTGTCGTATCGTCTCCATTTTGATTTCATTCGAAAGATTAAAAAAAATGCGTTCTTTAGAACGTTTCTCCGCTAGCGCCGCGTAACGAGAATCTCTAAAATCCACGTTTAAGCGACTTATAAGCGATTGAAGTTTGAAAAAGTTAAATTTTTTGCTCAACTGTCAAAATCGTTACATTGTTGTTCAAATCAATTTTAAGTGCGACATTTCAAGCCAAGGCTTAGCTCGGTAAACCTTAATTGTAACTTTTATTGTTTCAAAATATTATGGTAGTTTTGCGATAACGTTAATATTTAGTTTAGTAGTAGCCTTGGGTATTTGATTTTAATATAGGGCATCACTTTTGTAGTAGTTGTAAAAGTGAACGTGTCTTTGATCTCTTTGAAAAGTTGTCAGAACGACGGCAGTAGATGGCGATGTTGTGCAAATGAAGCCAATAAAAATTGTCGTATTAAATTTTAAGTTTAGAGTTTTTTTTTTTTTTTTTTTTTGCGGAATTCCGCACGGGTCACCTAGTTTAATCGTATTATTCAACTTCGCAGAGATGGCCTATGACTCCTCCTTTTATCAGGATTGTCCATTTTTAGGAAGGGGTGATACGCAGATGAAAATTGAGGAATGGGATTCACAATTGCGGCATTGGTTATAAAGCTTGAATACGTCACCTTGCTTACCTTTAATTGGTCTCCCAATTTGAGAAATTAGTCAAAGAGGAACCTATATTTTAACTTTTGCACAATCGAGAAAGATTTCTCATTGGATATAAGAAAGTAGGTGGGTCTTGGTTTTATATCTTTCCGCAGCCATTGGCCATTGACTGCAGCGCCTCCAACTTTTTATTTAAATTTAAAAACAAAATGGTAACATAAGGGTTGCAATAAAGAAAGCAAAGACTTGTTTTCACTTCCTCGCCAAATGCAGGTGTGGCTCGAAGAATTATTTAATATTTCATAAAACTTATCACTTCGCCAAAATGTCGCAAAACTTGCAAATATGGCACACTGGAGTTTCTTCCTCCTCTACCTATTTTAAGGAATAGACTAGTTTTCTCATTTGATTGACACCGGCCATCTCGTCGCGATTGAATAATAGTATTGTTAGCAACTAGCTTTGTTTTGCGTCGGTTCGGGTGGTACATTGTGATTGATTTCAAATTTATCCTAGACTGAAGAAGATCCTTGAACTTTTGCACCAAATGCATGCCAAGAAAACCACATATGTCGGACCACCAAGAAAAATGTTGAAGGGAAAAAAAAACATGCAAAATAAATTTTGAAGAGAAAAAAAAAAAAAAAACAGGCAAAGAAATAATATTAATGCAAAAACATGTGATATCTCCCCAAAAACAACAGTGTTGTAAAAAAATCCCCCGCCAAGAAAACCTTAAATACTCAGCCTTAAAAAGTTATAATATCGAGTTTTCCCGCCAAGTTTGTGCCAAACTACAACTAACCTGTATGTATAGTTCTTTTAAATTGTTTTCAGTCCTGCCAGGCGGGAAGTTTTTACTCATTAAGCAACCACCTCACAAGACAAAGTTTCCCGCCTGGCAGGACAGAAAACAATTTTAAAGAACTATACATACAGGTTAGTTGTAGTTTGGCACAAACTTGGCGGGAAAACTCGATATTATAACTTTTTAAGGCTGAGTATTTAAGGTTTTCTTGGCGGGGGATTTTTTTACAACACTGTTGTTTTTGGGGAGATATATATATACAAGAATTGCTCGTTTAAAGATATTAGATACAACGTATAATTGAGTACGCTGAAAATCTTGAAGTTTATTAAAATTAAGCTGAGTACAACGTGACGATTTTTACTGATAGGGCCCCATCAAAAGAATTTGCCACGGGCCCCAGATGGTATAGTTACGCCACTGACTTCAGCCCGGAAATGTCTCGGGAGCGAGAAAAAAAAGGACGGAAACTCAGCCCGTGATTTTGACTGGAGCAAGCGGGAAGAGATCAAAAAATATTGAGCTATGCATAAAAAATCGCCAGATAAACGGTTTAATTGAGTGCATGAAACTAATATCTAAAAATTTATTTAAAGCTTTTTTCATTGATTTAGGAAGTCTAACGCAACAAATAGCCTCGAAAAACAAACTTTTCTGTGATAATCAGGGCGACACCGCCGTTTCCTTCCAAATTGAGCAATCACTTCAGATCTCGCCGTTAATCTCTCTCCTAATTTAATTAAACATTTCCCATTTGCTAAACGTCTTCATCAAATAACATTAACGACGGCAGAAGTGCTTAAAGAACAGATCAACTCTCTTTCTCAATTACACTTTACGTCCTGAATGAAGTAATTCCATTGAAATCATTCTTAGAATTCGAAAAAGGTTAGATTTCTATTCATTTGCATAATTTCTCTTCGTCTCGAAAAAGCCATCGCTACCAAATGTAATTTTCTCTTTTTGTGATATTTATAAAACCATCAAAATTATTTAGTTTTTTTTTTGCTATTTCTGAAGTATCTTTATTCATTTATTTTTTTCATTCACAATATTTGCATTGATCTGTAATTACCACATTTCAGAGGAAAAAAACTCCATTTATTCATAAATTTTCGTTTTATTTATAATGTTTAAAAGCTATTATAAGCTTGAAGAAAAATAAATACCTTTGTGCGATTGATGTGAAGTTTTAATCCAACGTTAAAGATGCACAAATAACGTTGGATTAAAACTTCATATTATCAGCTTACTTCAGATAAGCACGGCGAAAACAGCATTTTAACGTTTTGACAAAATTTAACTTAAAACGTAGAAAAAAAAAACAGGAAATTGCCAAATCTTCAAAAGGTATTTGTGAAAAAGGAAGGAATCATACCACAGACCTCAATTATTTTTATAGAATTTCTATGCCCCCCAATGGCGCCTTTTTCGCCCTACCCCTTATTGAAAATAGAAAAAAAATTGATATCTTGATAAAAAATCTCGAAAAAACTGCATTTTTTTTCCAAATTTCAAGGCAATTGCGGCAAATCAAGAAATTGACCAAAAAATTTCTCATTTTTTATGTACACTTCGCTCTCCCAATGGCACTTTTCCCGCAATACCCCTCATTGAAATAAAAATAAAAAAAAAAAGTATTTTTCGGCCCACCCACATTCAGTCTTTGAAACAAAATTCTCACTTTGAAGTATTTTATTTATTTATAACAATTACTAGCTGCATCGCCCGGCTCTGCCCGGTATACCTTGAGAATAAAACTTATGTCAAGTAACACGTATCTATAAAAATCCCGACTAGATTAAAGTCGACATTATGCGCAGTACGAAAAATGAATCAATCGACAAAAAAGTTTTAAATCCCCGCTACAGGGAAAGCAAAAGCAAGAATTTTATTTGTTTACTAGCTGCCAGGGCAGCTAGATTAGCTTCCTGCGGCATGTTGATGCATAACGTCCCGCTTCTCTAACTTTTACCTCATTTTGAAGTTATATTATTTGATATAATTTAATGTTCATTCGATTTCAAGACGTACCACGCACGTGGCCCGGCGTTGCACGGGCACTTCGTGCACTGAAAGTAGTGAGGAAAATTTCAAGAAACTACTCCCCGCCAAGGCGGCTCGCTAACAGGCGCTTCACGCCTTTACTTTTTTCCTATGTAAAAAAATCATTCGAATTATTAAGATGCTTCGCGCCTTCAAGATGGTGAGGAAAGTTTTACTAAGTTCAGCTCGCTCAAAGGAAAAAAAGCAGACATAGATACTCAGTTTTTAATATAAGTAGATGGCTTTTCAACAAATGAATGTTTCAAAATATTACAAGAAGCTAGCGATAAAAATACTATGTAAGTGGCCCGCTTATGAGTTTCGTGTTTGATTTAGTTAAGCCTTTATTCAAAATTCTCATTATCATTGTTATCACTGTTTCATAGCAACTACGTTTCAACAATGGACTTCATATTTAATCATTTATTAGGCTTAATCGCTTTAAATTTGACTACTTATTAGATGATCTCTTCGTTAATTAAAATCGTATAATTATATAGATTGAAACTAATGAAGCCTGAAAAATTACCTATCTATGGGTACCTGGTTCGACTTTCAGTTTATTGGCGTTCAAGAGAAAGAAGCGTGACATAGAAAGAAAGATAGAAGGAAAGATAGAAAGAAAGATAGAAAGATACTCAGTTTTTAAGAGCAAGAATCTGAGAAACTGTCACGCCTAGCATTATGAGGTGATTCATGACCTCTCAGATTTTCTCCCAAAAATTACCAAATGTTTATTATCTTATTAAAAGACCAAATCCAGAACATTTTGCTTTAAAGTTGAATTGTTTAGTTTTTATGGACCTCTAAAGGTGAAGGTGTGGCATCAAAAATTAAGCGGATTTTCAAGACATGGAAGTTGCTGTGAACCAAAACTCTTACCAGGAACTGTTGAGCTCCAATTTTCTTTTTGTATATGGAATATAGAAAGTTGAAACTTTACAAAATGAATGTTAAATAAGTGGTAAGTTGTTGCCGTAAGGTCAGTGACGGCCCTTAAAACAAGGCATTTTTGACGTTTTTTAGCGTTCTTGAGGACCAAAAACAGCTTGTACATTTCAGTTGGCACGGCAAAAGTAGTGTTGTTTGAAAGACCAGTGTAAGCACTTTAAAATAATGTATAAACAACAGAGGAAAGTTCAACGTGCTTTTAGTTGCGTAAGGCCGAAATATGAAAAATGTCATATTTTACCGATATTCAAACGGTCATAACTTCCTCTGCCAACAACATATTGAAATATTTTTCTTGCCAATGTCATTCTCTATTCTTTGTCTTAACAGAACAATTGAGTCTTTTGAGGCGAAATGAAAAGAAATTTTTTTGCAAAAAATGCACAGAAAAAAATACATTTTTTGTAAAAAAAAATTTCACATTTCGCCTCAAACGACTCAACTGTTCTGTTAAGACAAAGAATAGAGAATGACACTGGCAAAAAAAATATTTCAATATGTTGTTGGCAGAGGAAGTTATGACCGTTTGAAAAGCGGTAAAATATGACATTTTTCAAATTTCTTCCTTACGCAACTAAAAGCACGTTGAACTTTCCTCGGTTGTTTATACATTATTTTAAAGTGCTTACACTGGTCTTTCAAACGACACTACTTTTACCGCGCCAACTGAAATGTACAAGCTGTTTTTGGACCTCAAAAACGCTAAAAAAAAGTCAAAAATGCCTTGTTTTGAGGGCCTTCACTGACTTTACTGCAACAACTTACCACAAATTTAGCATTCATTTTGTAAAATTTCAACCTTCTATTTTCCATATACAATAAGAAAATTGGAGTTAAACAGTTCCTGGTAAGAGTTTTGGCTCTCAGCAACTTCCATGTCTTGAAAATCCGCTTAATTTTTGATGCCGCACCTTCATCTTTAGGGATCCATAAAAACTAAACAACTCAAATTTATAGCAAAACATTCTGGATTTGGTCTTTCAATAAGATAATAAAAATTTGGTAATTTTTTTGAAAAAAATCTGAGAGGTCATGAATCACAGGCGTGACACTCTCTCTCTCTCTCTCAGATTCTTGCTCTTAATATAAGTAGACTAGCTGCCAGGGCAGCTAGATTAGCTTCCTGCGGCATGTTGATGCATAACGTCCCCCTTCTCCAACTTTTACCTCATTCTGAAGTTATATTATTTGATATAATTTAATGTTCATTCGATTTCAAGACGTACCACGCACGGTGCCCGGCGTTGCACGGGCACTTCGTGCCCTGAAAGTAGTAAGGAAAATGTCAAGAAACTACTCCCCGCCAAGGCGGCTCGCTAACAGGCGCTTCACGCCTTTACTTTTTTCCTATGTAAAAAAATCATTCGAATTATTGAGATGCTTCGCGCCTTCAAGATGGTGAGGAAAGATTTAGTAAGTTCAGCTCGCTCAAAGGAAAAAAGCAGACATAGATACTCAGTTTTTAATATAGGTAGATGGCTTTTCAACAAATGAATGTTTCAAAATATTACAAGTAGCTACCGATAAAAATACTATGGCAGGGATTCAAGTGAAACAGCACTGCGATCGCTTCGAATTGCAATGGCTACTGGAAGTGAATTACATTATCATCAACTAAATTGGCATGACGTCACTACGGGTGGAGCCAATAAGAGCTCACAAGCACTCAGTGATCTCCTCTTATTCGCCAAGTAGGCTGTGACGTTTTATCTAGCTCGTTTTTCATAGGCAAACGTCACGCTGACGTCACGATGTTTTTATCAAGAAATGTTCTAATGTAATTCATTTCCAGTCGCGATTGTAATTTGCGATTGCCTGTTTCACTTGAATCCCTGCCTATGTAAGTGGCCCGCTGATGAGTTTCGTGTTTGATTTAGTTAAGCCTTTATTCAAAATTCTCATTATCATTGTTATCACTGTTTCATAGCAACTACGTTTCAACAATGGATTTCATATTTAATCATTTATTAGGCTTAATCGCTTTAAATTTGACTACTTATTAATTGATATCTTTGTTAATTAAAATCGTATAATTATATAGATTGAAGCTAATGAAGCCTGAAAAATTACCTATCTATCGGTACCTGGTTCGACTTTCAGTTTATTGGCGTTCAAGAGAAAGAAGCGTGAAATAGAAAGATACACTGCTCGACATTGAAAATGCAACACCAAGAAGGAGTGGTCAGAAATTGATGAAATTTGGTAAGAAGACAGAGACAGCATGGAACAATAAGTGATATTTATTTCAAAATAAATATGCAAAATTTAGAGCTAGGACGGCGTCGGCTCAGTAAGAAGTAGGACCACCGCGGACAGCGATGCACGAAGAAACACGTCTAAGCATGGAGTCAATAAGCATGCGGATGGTGTCCTGAGGGATGGCACTCCATTCCCTTTCAACCATTTGCCACAGTTCGTCCTCTGAACGAGGCAGTGACAGGTTCTGCAAACGGCGTCCAATCACGTCCCACACATGTTCGATTGGTGACAAGTCAGGAGAGTATGGTGGCCAGGAAAGCATCTGTACACCTCGTAGAGCATGTTGGCTGATTCGAGCACTGTGAGGCCGGACGTTATACCTATTGAAAAATTGCATTTGGCAGACCCTGAAGGTAGGGGATATCCACCGGCCGCAGTACATTATCTACATATCGTTGGGCCGTCATAGTGCCCCGAATACGAACTAGAGGTTATACGGAATTGTATGCAATAGCGCCCCAAACCATTATGCCACGTTGTCGCGCTGTGGGGCGTTCCACAGTTACTGCCGGATTCGATCTTTCTCCACGTCGACGCCACACACGTATGCGATGACTATCGCTGGACAAACAGAAGCGGGATTCATCTGAGAACACTACGGTTTGCCATTTTGCCATCCACGTCGCTCTGGTCCGGCACCATTCCAAACGTTGGAGACTGTGTTGTGAGGTCAATGGCAGTCTTCTTAACGGGCGTCGTGATTGCAGGCCACGTGCAACCAGTCGACGGGAAATGGTTCTGGTCGACACAGGAACATCCAGGGTACCTTGCACGTGCTGCAGAATCGACGTACAAGTGACTTGCGGGTCCGCCACAGCTTGTCGGTGAATCTGTCGATCCAAGCGGTCTGACGTCACTCTGGCCGCACCTGCACCCCTCAATGTGGCTACATTTCCTCTTTCCAACCATCTCCGACACAGCCGATGCACAGTGCTTGCATCCATGTGGGTATCAGCTGCAATTTGACGTATGGAGCAACCTCCCCTTCTCAGTCCGATCACCATACCCCTTGTAAAGTCGTCTATATGCTGGAAGTGTCTTCGTTGAGGACGGCGTGGCATTTCCTCCTATCACACGTATCCTTCGAGACAAAAACCAAATTTCTCCGATAATTAGTCCGGGAGAAAAACCAACATAAACATAGCCCACTTTTCAACTTCATTCTCTTATATCTTACTTCACGTGCGTCGGAGAGCTGCGCATTTCATATCATTTGCATAACTCAATGACGTGCGTCTACGATAAAATTTGCATGAATTTCTGACCACTCCTTCTTGGTGTTGCATTTTCAATGTCGAGCAGTGTAGAAGGAAAGATAGAAAGAAAGAAAGATACTCAGTTTTTAATATAAGTAGATGTTCAAGAAAAAAAATGGCAACACCTTTTTGTTATCAATGATTTATTTCATGCTATTTAATCAAGGGACGCAGGAGCGTCCCGCCTTGCCAAGAAAACCAAATACAAGCCGCCAAGAAATTTCCGTCGCCAATAAAAATGTAAAAGAGCGACTAGGACTGTTTACGCGAGTAACCAAACCGGGGTTTTCACCCCTCTGTATCTCAGCCCCATAAAGATCCTTAGAGTTCATTTTTGGTATACTCAATCTCCAGCGGCCCCTGACGGCACATACTAAAGCAAAACATCCAGGACCCTCAGGGGGAGGGGTGATATATGTTATAAAATCGCTATTTTTCGCACTTTTTAAAAATTGTTTGACAGGGGTCCAGACTAAACGGTAACTCGGATTGAGCTCTGCTTTTGCACCCACATTTATTTTGTCCCAAAGCTCGGCATAGGGGGTTTTTTGACCCCCCACCCCTCCCCCCTCGTTTTTATTTTCCGTATCTTTTCTCCCCGGGGGTCTTTAGTGTTGATTTTTGGTATGAATATTCTCGATGAGACATTGAGGACATTTTCCCAAAATTTACCCCCCGGGGTCATCGCACCCCGGAGTTATTAATGCTTAAAATTGGTCCGATTTCTATCTACTAGCTCTGTTCAACATCTGAGCATTTATGTTTTCATTGTTGGGCCACGAGGAAAGAAAACTCAATGATTTATAATTTCATCTGTTGCCAGTTTCTATTTGTTAACAAATAAAATATTTGTAATTGATTTTATTGCATAAGGCTTTTAAAAGGGATCTTCAATTTAGTTCGTTTTAATATGAGATCGGCAGTAAGGGTGGGGTTTTTTTTTTAACTTTTAATTTAATCGTAGTATTGTTAGCAACTAGCTTTGTTTTGCGTCGGTTCGGGTGGTACATTGTGATTGATTTCAAATTTATCTTAGACTGAAGAAAATCCTTGAACTTTTGCACCAAATGCATGCTGCCAAGAAAACCACAGATGTTGGACCGCCAAGAAAAATGTTGAAGGGAAAAAAAAAACATGCAAAGTAAATTTTGAAGAGAAAAAAAAAACAGGCAAAGAAATAATATTAATGCAAAAACATGTGATATCTCCCCAAAAACAACAGTGTTGTAAAAAAATCCCCCGCCAAGAAAACCTTAAATACTCAGCCTTAAAAAGTTATGATATCGAGTTTTCCCGCCAAGTATGTGCCAAACTACAACTAACCTGTATGTATAGTTCTTTTAAATTGTTTTCAGTCCTGCCAGGCGGGAAGTTTTTACTCATTAAGCAACCACCTCACAAGACAAAGCTTCCCGCCTGGCAGGACTGAAAACAATTTAAAAGAACTATACATACAGGTTAGTTGTAGTTTGGCACAAACTTGGCGGGAAAACTCGATATCATAACTTTTTAAGGCTGAGTATTTAAGGTTTTCTTGGCGGGGGATTTTTTTACAACACTGTTGTTTTTGGGGAGATTTCTTTTACGCTCGTGCAGACGATTTTTATAAATCCAATTTAAAATGTATATTTCCAAATTTTCAACTGCCTATATCTTTTTTCGGGGTGGAGATATCGATTAGTGGTTTTGAAAACCTTTGGAAGGAAACTTTCCTAACAGGTATTTTTTGCGTTCTTCCGAATGAGACCAAGATCGAGAAGATCCGATAAGTATTTCGCTAGATAGAGCTATTTTGAAGTAGAAAGAGCCATTTTGAAGTCATTTATTCGAAATTCGAACGGATTGGTACTTTTTTCCCGCTCAAAAACCACCCTATATTCCTTCCCAAGTACCCAAATATCTCCCTGCCAAATTTCGTCCAGATCCGACGTAAACTGTGGATTTGTATACGGTACACTCACACATATATATTCTTTATTTTATTTATGGGGATAACAATTATTTCCTCGTTATGTCAGGAACTCATGTTGAAAACTCACGAAATTTTAGTCCGTTTGGGGTGCGCCTAACACAATAATCGCAACACTTCGGCATTTTTTTAGTTACATTGTTCTTTAGTTAGCACATTTAACTTTTCATATTTCAATCAAAGATTTTTGAATGAAAAAGGATTGAATAAGCTTCGTGCCAAAATATAATTGAAGTTGAAAACCAACGTAAATAAAGCACAAATTAGGAAGAAAGTACAGCAAATAGCTTTTTCAAGGCTACAACGGAAGCCTCTTCATCAGTGCGAAAAGGTTTTTGGTTGCTTTTACAAGTAATTTAACAGAAAATATTAAACCTTACCTTTTCATTCTTAAACAGATTTCCCCCCCATTGTTATCACATGGAAGTAGCTAGAAATACCACTGCGCTAAGGTCCGGATACAGAAGAGAACAGAGATAAAAGAAAAATAAATTGAAACTAATCCTTTTTAGTTATTCAGCTTCATTAAAGTTGTTATTCGATTCTAATAGGGGTAGGTATTGAATACTGCTTGGTTAAAAACATAGTGCTGTACCTGCACTGTAAAAAAATGAAAGGTTGCCATTATTATTGGGTGTAACGTTACATAACTTGTGAAGTAAGCTGCTCCGTTTTTAAGAAAACTAACTGTTGGAAGGAATTTTACGCAGCCGGTGTAATTCAACCAAGAATTAAAATGACTGGGGGATTTTTCAACGCGCTTGTGTTAAGACAACATCGCCACAGAGCTCTTAAAGTCTTGTGAACGGAACCAAGATGTGGCTTAACCGGCCGAGTGATCGAACAAACTTACTTTCTCTGTACTCTGTCAGTTCGCGGTTTGGGGCTCCTATCGTGTGTGATTCAAATTCTCACGAATTTATGTTCAGTTGATTGGTAGTGGGAAAGCAAGATTCTGACAAACATTAAATGAACGAATAATTGAAAGTAATCTTCCAGCCTAAAGAACAGTTTTTTTTACTTTGAATTTGGGTACAAACTTACACAGAAATTAGTAAAACCTTACGCTACAGTTACATCACCATATTGTAACCTTCCACAAGTGATGTGTTACTTTACACCAGATATATCGATTAAATTACTTCATAGCAGTGGAAACAGCACTGCTGCCACCGCATTTATGAAGTAAGGTTACGCATTTTTTTACATTAATGTTTCTCATCAGGTGGAGGCGAAATAGCTCTAGAAATTCTATTTCGCCCAGCGTATCCAAGCCGAACCCAAACGGGAGAGTTCTTTTACATACCATATAAGTCCGACAGAAGCAGTGAGGAGTTTCCTTAGCTTGAAATGCAGCGGCTCGAGCCGCGTTTGAACCCGCGATATGAGGCAAAAACCCAACCACTATACCACCCTGTTGACAACTTCAGGAAAGAGGAGCCTGAGAAAGTTGGACAGAGAAGGGAAAGAGTACTCTTGTCATGATAATGCTAAAGAGCCCCGAAATAAATCTGGGGTTCACCTTCTTCAAACTTACCCTTAAAATATAAATTCATGTTTTTAACCACTAAATCATATGGGCCGTGCCACGTAACTGAACGGGACATTTAGATCTGTTTTTTTAGTAGATTTTGTTCCATAAATACTAATAAAACATGCTAGGTTTTTTTTTTTTTTTGGTTGGTAGCAACAGTTAAGATTTGTCATGAGAATTACATGGAAAGTCAAAAGTTCATAGTTTAAAAAAAAAAGATTCAAGGATAAGTAATATAATGCCTATGACGAAAAAGGACTCATACGAGTCCCATTCCGTCACAGGTATTTTAATGCTTGAAATTCGATTATTTTCAAACAAAACTCTCATTTTAAATTTTCTACGTAATTCAACAACATTATTCAACTACGTAATTCAACAACAGGTTCATTCTATGTAATGACAAATCTTTGCCCTTTGCTACCAACAAAAAATTCCTAGCGTATTTTATTTGTATTTATAGAACAAAATCTACTGACAAAACAGCTCCAAAATGTCCCGTTCCGTCACGTAGAATAGCCCATGTACAAAGAACAACTTCAAAAACGGTAGACTCTTAAAAACTTACACCCTGCCCTCTCATGTACTTTACTAGCCTACTTATAGGTTTAAAAGCTTTCTAATCCCATTTAATTTTTAAACGAAATTCAAGAGCACTTTTCCATATAATATTCAGAACAGATTCATCCATTTGTTGTCCGCTCTTCCATGCCAAATTTCTGTCAGGCACGTGTCATGGCGGAAGCTTACAATGATTAATGAGTAGTATTTGAAAACTTCCATAAATTTTAAGGAGCTGCGATATGCTGACAGATCAGAAAACTTTTGCGTATGCAGGGAACGTGGAAATAGCCGTATTTTATGGAAGATATGCCATGCTTATCGATAAAAGTTGCAGTTGTTAAAAATTAAGGATTTACTAAGAGTATGTGAGGAGGCGACTTCTGGTAAGTGACTAGGGACAAAAAGGGGGATGATATTGCTTCCCATTCTGTAAATTAAAATTCCTCTTAAGCGAAAGAAAGTAAAACGATTTTTTTTCTAGTACAGAATACTTTTGGACAGTTTAATCAAACTGCTTTCCTACTAAATGCATTTAATTAAATGAATATCAATTCAAGATAAAGTTAAAAAAGGAAAAAATAAGAATTTGATAGAAAATTATCTTTACCCCCCCCCCCTCTCCCCCGGCACCTTTATTCTTAAATTTTATTTACAGTTTTGATGAGTTTGAAAATGCCAAAAGTTCTGCCTAAGATTACCTCTAGTTTTCATAATTTATGTTTTCTAAAACCGCTCTTCTCTGAGATAACCGCTCCTATAGAAATTGATTTTGGGAGGCACGAAGCTTCGTAACAAGAACCATTCAAAAGTTATAAAAGGGATTACTTGTTTTGACAACTACAGTTAAGATATATATAGATTTCCAAAATTACTTCATAATGAAATAACACGTGAAGAGTATTGCAGAATTGTTTCCCCGAACTGATCTTTTGATTATGTCTCACAAATGATTAGGGTTATTCATTCCGATTGATCTAGGAGGCCAATTCCTTTGCTGAAATAACCAGAATGTTTTTCTTGTCAATTGCAAATGTTTGTGGGGAAACGACGCATTGGTATCCCTGAAAACTCCGTCGTTGTTTGGTTAGATAAAGTCAACGTCTGTACTTAGCTGAAATAACCGTTTTTAGTCAGTCATAAGTTCAGTTTGACCTTTTTTTTTCCTCCAGGGTCCTCCATACCTACCACAACACGTGATTCAAATGGTTGGATGGGCCCTGAAAAGCTCTTTGTTATCCTGACCAAAAGTCGAGCAAACCTCTGGTCTAGTACCCCCAGAGGTATCGATTCACTTGGAGGACTTTGTCACTACGAGTATTTTTAACGTCTCTCAGCCACCATTAATGAAGACAAAACTAGATCTTTGTTCGGCTAGGATCGAGCTCGGGACCTCCGACTACGAGTCCGACGCTTTACCAATCAGGACACCACGACCCGGTTCAGTTGGACCAGAGGGCCCTGTCAATCTATGTAAAAACATACCACACATGTATGAAATCAATACCAGATTGCACAGTGCCTTGGGTTGTGGCTTCGTTGACTTGCACCTCACTTAGACCCTACCATCAGCTCTTAACTGAAATCGTAACTTCACTGACCACACTTTGGTTTTTCAGTCGTCTGGGCTTCAGCCAATATGGTAACGAGCCCAGGAGAAGCATTACAGGACATGTCGTATTGCCATCGTAGGCTCCTGAATCGGTCTTTTGCTGCTATAGCCCATTAAAGATAAATGTTGATGCCCTGTTGTAACGAACATAATCGTCGTATGCCCTGCATTGATTCCTGATTCTATTTTCCTCAGAGATGCTTGTTTGTTAACCCTTACAATTTAACGCAAGTGTCGTTACTCCTGGTCATTAAATGCAGGCGGTCGACTACTTCGTTGTATATGGTGGGAGAACGTGGAAAAGGGCCATTTATAAACGGAGGTTTTGCCTCAAAATTAGTCAGGTTTGGCTCTCTTTTGACACTGAGAATCTCAGAATGCTGAATTAATAAACTTATTCTGAAATAGAATATCCCTTAAGTCTAACTTTTGACCTCGATTTAAAATCTGTTAATGCATTCCGTGCAGGCCTAACCATGTTCCGTGCACCCTACCCTGCAGCCCTAATCAAACACTTTCATGTGAAACACTCGAATACAAATGAAAACCCAACCAATGACTTGACTAGATATACATTTTGCACGTGACGCTGTTGCCATCTGACTATTTTCACATTGCTGTCCTGTCCACGTGTTTTGTCACCTCAGTATATAAGGACCCAGGTTTTTTTCCACCAGTTCGTAATGCAGATTAAAAGCCCGAAAAAATAGTATGCAAGATTTACATCAGATGCACGTAAAATCTAAATAAGCAGTACTTCCATAAGAAATACTTTAAAATAATATGCTAAACTTAAAAAAATACACACTACAGAGATCCTCTGAAAATTTGAGCTATGACCTTAACAACGTTTCCCTCCTTTTTCGAGTTAAAGCCCCTACAAAGGGGAGCTGACTCATCTGACATTTTGGTTCCAAAAGGGCAATTGCGGAACCACTGGTATCTGTACTCAAGTCGCATTGAAGAAAAATAGTAGCAGAGCTTGAGATGGAGCTGCCTAGATAATATTTGACTATTTTTGTCAGTACGACAAAAACATTTTGTAACCTCAGGTTTAAAAACCAAGTGCACTATTGGAATGGTCTTAATTAAAGGAAACATTTCCCAATTAACACTTTTAAATTTGAAAAATAAGTTATATTTCTAGGTTTACCTAATGTGGCGCGTTATCCATCTGGTCATAAGTTATTTTACACTAAAGCAACCAGGGACAATATTAACGTGTTTCCTAATACTCAAACAAGGCTGGATCCAAAGCTGTCTTGGAGCCAAAATGGCGGATAAGTCAGCCTGTCATCTGAAGGAGCTCTATTTCAAGTAATAGGAAAGGGTAATTGCCGCAGATTTTGGAATTGAAATACTTTTGCAAATTGACTACGAAAGTCACCCAACTCAATGCAGTGCCAATTACCCTTTGCTATTACCCTGAAAAGAGAAAACATTGTCTCTTTTGGGGGTCAATTTACCGGAGGAGCACTATATGTGTAGATTATAGCTAAGAAAATACGGCTTAAACCATACAGAATATTTAATTTTTTCCCTTGAATACATTCTAGGTTCCTCCAACTATGAAATTATTCTCAGACTCTCTCAAAATCAGCAACTTAGTAGCAGCATCGCATTGTTTCTGTTACCGGATATAGAGGTATAAGATGCAATATACCATCTTCACACAAAAAAGTTATGTTTTGTGTCACCAAACAGGGTCGATAAATTTCCCTTGACGCCAATTGCTTTTGTTAGCCTGGCAATAAATTAATGGACAAGAAAGTATTTCGGAGCAAAACTAATGGATTTATGCCTCGTTGAATATAAACGAGCCAGTGTTTCTTGGAGAAGCTTTTGTTTAAGTAATGACACTTTGGAAATTTTTAGAAATCTTTTGTCATTAACAAAGACTTTCTTTTTTCAGTTGCGGCTAAAGAATCTCAATGGATGAATTTTCATGAATAATGAGAGCTATTTATTTAAAACGAAAACCATGAGTTTACGAGATTCAAATGTTGTACACTAAATTATTTTTGGCTGAGAAGATACACCAAAAGTGAATTCATCTGCGATAAAAATACGTTACACCTACTTTCTCAGAAATGTTTGGTTAGATAACTACTTTTCATTTTAAATCTCTCTCATAGCGAAACACACATGCCCCACTCACGCTTGAAGGGTTTAGTAGAAAGTTATAAGAACCATATAATTGGTTTTCATCTTCAGTAAAGTTAAAAATCAAGCAAAAGTTTTAGAAATACTTTCGAATAGTATAGTAGATTGTTTTTTTTTTAATACGCTTTTATTAGTTTCACATGTGAGTTTGTTTGTTTGTTAGCTTGTATGTAACACTGAATAAAGGATAAATTCATGCTTTTTTACAAATATAAAAGTAATAGGGTCATTCCATAGAAATGTCAACCTCAACCGAAGAAAAAAAATACGGAAGTGAAAAAAGTATCAAAAATGAAATAAATAAATAAATAAATAAAAATCATACAACATAAGTTTAAAAAAAATTGAAAAAGTACTGTAATTAGTACTGAGATTAGGCATAATAAATAGTTTGTAGTGTGTTTACTGCTTGTTATTCGATGGTTACGTTAGTCACCTTACGTTAGTCGCCACTCCATCTTGAGTAAAAGTGACACTTAAGACTAAAAAATATTAAGATTTAATAAATGTGTTTTATGTTTTTAGAAGCCAATTTTACACATTTTTTTCGAATATATTATTCAATTTTTAAAAGTTGCTTCACCTCGAGAAATTTTTGCCTCACAACATGAGCATTAATCTTCAGGGTTGCAAAAATGTTACGTTAGTCACGCCGCTATTTTGGTTGAAAAAATATCTAGTGTCAGTAATTTTGTTTTAAATTCTTAGCAGAAATGATACATACAGTGCGTTTCGAAATGATAGGTCCACCAGTAAAAACGAAAGTTATGCTGGTAAAAAAGGTTGTATTGTGTATAAAGTACTATTTTATAAACTACATTACTTCATTCAATGTAAAATAGCTCATAAATAATTTACAAATAATAGGAATAATGAGGAAAACTAAAATTAGATGAAACAGCTGTTTCAAAAAGATAGGTCCACTGAGCCAAGCATCAAATAAATGTTGAATTAATCAGAAATGTTTCTGATCTTTTTTTCTGAATAAGCTCATAAATCCTATTTGGCATGGTTTCTACAAGTTTTTGCAGACAATTTGTCCCGATTTTTGACCATTCGGAGGAAATAGCCCTTTTTAAGTCTGCAGTACTGTTGTGCTGCCTTCCGCCTGCTTACACCGCTCACCGCGAGTATACCCCACATGTTTTCTACTGGCTTCAGGTCGGGGTGCAAGGTGGATAATCGATAATATGTACAACATTATCCAGAAATCATTCAAAAGTGGACTTTGCTGAGATCAGAGGAGCATTGTCTGGTTGGAACAAGAAGAATGGGCCCCCAATAGGTTCTGATTGTGGAATAAAATATTGTTCAAACAGCTTGTTATAGCCAGCAGCAGTCAAACGATTGTCTACACTCTAAAAACAGTACCTCTAATTTGAAAGGCACAAGCCCATTGTACCTTTCATTTCCTTTGTTTAAAAGGCACATAGCTTTTGTGCCTGTGAAACTAACAGGCACCCAGAAAATCAAAGGTACAAAAAAGTTTTCTGCCTTTTAAGAGGCACAAAAAAATTATCCCGCGCAGTTGTGCCTCTTAATTTCGGAAAGTGAACTTTCAGAGGCACATTCCGAAACTAACGCATGCGCAAAGCGTGAATTCCACGACTAATTCTTTCACTTAACGAAAATGCGGAGTCCAGCACAACTAATTTCTTCAACCAGCTATTGCAAAATATTTGCGAAGTTCTTCAAATTTCTTCTACCGAAGCAAGGACTGTGGTCGAAGCTGTTAAAGATATCGGTGTCGAAGTACAAGAGGATCTGAAATTTGTTTCTGAGGATGACTTGACACACCTCAACAAGATCGAAAGGCGAAAGCTCATTGCATCTTGGCAGGAAACATGTATGTATTTCTTGTTTCGTTTTCTTTATTGCATGTAACTATCTTTTTCGAATTTTTTATAAGTTTCACTTTTTTTATTAAATTTTCTCTTTTAACTCTTATTTAACCATTTAAAAAATGATGTAAATTCAACGATACCATGCCCTTTATATTTTTTACTAAGCAGGCACGTAGATAGAAGTTTGTTAAGGGGGTGGTCCAAAGTTGGCATGAACGCTAAATCAGAAGTAATAATTGTTAGTGACATTTATTAAAAGTTATTT
>JAXGGA010016862.1:0-25677 GCA_038373865.1 Uloborus plumipes | reverse complement strand
TGCACGTGCAGTATAAACTCGATTATCTGTTTCTAATTGGGATCACTAGGAACTGTCGCTAATCTCAGTTAATAGAAACTTAGTATAGAAAGTTGTCAGCATCGAACATTTTAAAAATGTATTGCTTAAAAATGTAATAGAGTACTTATCAAAGATGAAAATGATCATTTAAAAAATAGCGTTTTGCAGTTAAAAAGCTGAAATACAAAAGATAACATGCAGTCAGTTTTTAAAGTGTATTGATTTTTTTATAATACTAGTTAACGTATTGATACAGTGGAATCCCGATGTTACGTTGTCCTTTTTTTACATTATCCTACTTTTCCGACGTTATTTCCACTTTTTATTGAAAAAGGCTATACTGAAAATAATAAACGATTCCAGATTTTACGGTTTTCTTTTTCAGAAAGTTCACTTCGCGTTTTTTTACAAGCAACTTAAAATAGTTTTTCATCTACAAACACACTCACTCAAAAAAGAAAGAATTTCGAATTCCCCCCCCCCACCCCCAAGATAAATTAGCTTTATATAGCTGTTAAAAGACGATCTCTTATTGTTGTATCTTGCTGACAGTGGCGCACCCACGGGGGGAGCTAAGGGGATGAAGCCCCTCCCAGAAGCAGGAAGATAAACCCGTTTGATAAAATACTTAAAATTGCGGTTTTTTTTACTTGACTTTTGGAAATTTGTAAGGCTCGACCGATGCATCGGCGCCGATGGTTGAAATTTTTTCCATCGGCCATCCGCATCGGCCGCCGATGCCAACATGGAAAAAACATCGGCCCATCGGCCTCAAAAATATCTAAATGCCGATGCAAGGCCGATGTTTTTTTTTTTTTTTTCAAGTTTTCTTAAAAGGGAATTCTATTTTCTCTATTTTTTAATTTAGAATTAAAAGTACGTTCAGCATGTGGCTAGAAATCGAGCAGCAAACGGGACTAACACAGTTCTGGGTTTTGGAATTTTCCGAATCTGGCAGATATCGAAATTTTCACAACACAGCAGACACTTACTGAGTGACTACTAAATCTTCAATGCATACTTCAACGAGATTATCATAGTGTGAAACACGTATAGATTATTATGATACGCGAAGAGAAGTTTGGGTTATTTTTATTTGTTCCAGAAGCCGGTAAATACTATTCATTGCTTAATTTATTTTCTTTTAAACTGCATAAAGTCTTTGCTGTTCTCACACCTATTTTTTCTCGGGACTTGTATTGACATTATCAAAACTGGTTTTCATTCTGCGCTTTAAGAAATTTGTCAGCTTAAAATTAGGCACGAATTTGTCTGATAATAGTAATAATAATAATAAGATCAGGAGCTTCCCAAAGGCAGGTCATGGGAGGTTGCTGGGACCTCTCAAAAAATTTCCTCATTCGGCAAATTCGGACTGACATTCAGAAAATTCAGGGACAGCATTGCAATATTTTTTTTGTTTGAGAGTTACTGCAATCTTTCATTTTTTATGCATGTTAAGCATAAGGAGAACCTATTAATAAAAATCTATCTCATTATATTATTGACGTCACTAATCGTAAACAGAATACACTGTTCCTTTTCTTGCGGCGCCTTTGGGGGAATCCCCATATTGCGCGTAGCAACCGCCAGACTTCGTTCGAATGGGAAAACGAAACCAAACTAAACGCATAGATTACTTGAACGCACCCTGAAAATTCTAATAAAATGTGCGGCGACTTCAGTTTTTTTTTTTTTTTTTTTTTTTGCATTGCTGGCAGATTTTTTTTATTTTATTTTTCATAGTGAAAGGAAGATCTACTTAGCTTTAATTGGTTAAATTTCTTTCCTCGCTGCGAAAGAAATCACCGGTTTTTCGTTTTAATTATACTAAAATATTACTGTGTGTGCTTTAATTAATTTACTTATTTTGAATGCTGTATTAAAAGGAATTGGGGAAAAATGTGAGAAATTTTTTGCTGCGCAGAAGAATAACTATACCATGAAAAGATTTTAATCGAGTGTGTATTAGAATATTTTAAGAGTGTGCCATTTTCTGTTCACTTGAAAATGCTCTGAACACAAGTGGCACATTAAGTAATTTGCTACTCGGAATAAGGATTGTGTGCTGTTTATAAAGACATACATTCATCGCTGTGTTATGGAATGTTTCATTTGAAAATATAGAGTAAGTATATATTTTAATTTTTGAAATTTATTGCATGTAGCTTTAGGTCCCTCATTTGGGACGTGGGGGAAAGGGGTGGGTAATGAACCCCCTGGGATTGAAATGCTTTATGCTATGCATTTCTGCTTGTATTTTGATGTTTTTTTCTATGAAATACATCTAGCACATACCTTTTGTCCCCCCCCCCCTCACGCCCAAAAACTTTGAAGTGGCAGGTTAGTTTATATTGTTTAATGGATAAAGGATATGAAAATATCATTCTGGACTAAAGTAGAACCTTTTACTATTCCAACATGTTAATATTCTTGAATATTAATATAGATACATTTCTTGGCTATTATATATTTTTTGAACGTCAATATTGTATAGTTTAGAATTCACTGAAATATTTTTTAGTCATCTCTTGTGGCCCAAACACATATTGTACTACCTTCGTACGTTTTACGTAACATTTTAAAATGTTTAACATTTAAAAAAGGAAGCTCGTACACTGTCAAAAATATATCAAAGCATGTTTCTAAATATATGGGGCAGCTGCAGTTCATGATGTTTTTAAAAATATTTCTGAGAATTTCGCAATATTTTCTGCAACTTTTTTAAAGCTTCTGATTATTTTTTAATATACTTTCTGTACTTTCCAAAGGCGTTTCTGTGAACTTCGAAATCTGCTTTCTGTAATTTCAAAAAACGTTTCTTAGTATTCCTCTTTGGGTAATTTTCTAAAACATTTGTATATATATTGTGCAGCTACGGTTTATCAAATTTCCAAAAAGAGTTCTTAAGTATTCCGGAATTCTCTCTGAAATTGTAAAACGTTTTCGAACATCTTGCAATCTTTTTTCTGTAACTTTTTTTATACAAATCTTACGTCACATATTTCAATAAGTTTAATTAATTTTTCCACCACTGAGATAAGCAATAGTTTATTCCAAAAAGAAAAAAAAACAATAAAATACTTTAATAATGGTATGAAAATACAAAATTATTATTATTATTATTTTAATCCTCCAGTTTCTTATGTTAGAACTCTATTTTTATGAACCTCAACTTTTACAAATAATAAAACACCTGGTAGACTAAAAAACATAATAAAATTCACAAATAATAAAAATTTGTATTTTTACACAATTATAAAAGCATTATATTAAATTAGTTTTTGTTTACTTTTTAAAATGAAATATTACTAATCTCAGCGGTAAGGAAAAAAACAAAAACAAAAATAAAACGAATCATTTTATTCAGATGTGGAAGAAAAAAAAAAGAGTACCAGCAAAAAGGATTCCGAAACGTTCAAAAACATTTCTGAAAATTTCAGAGAGATTTCTGAAATACCTGAGAAAGCTTTCTGAAATACTCAGAAACCTTTCTGAATATTTCATGAACCGCAGCTGCATGAAATACTCAAAAACGTTTCTAAAACAACAGAAAGGGGCTTCCGACATGCTCAGAAACGTTTCTGAAAGTAACGGAAAGAGGATTCCGACATACTTAGAAACGTTTCTGAAAATAACATGAACCGCAGCTGCCCGACATACTCAGAAACGTTTTCGGATTTTTTTTACAGTGCATCGACAATTTTACGAGGAATTTTGTCAAATACCGCCCAGCCGATACCGAATTCAGCATCTTATTTTTTTCTCCATCTTCGTTGTATCTTTCTTTGTTATTTATAAAACACTTTGCGATTATATCACTCAGTTGTGTCAATTTATGATATTAGTCTGCATTGAAATTAAAATTGATTAGTCAAAAAAAGAAAAAGAAAAAGTAGAACGCACATTTGGAACATCGGATTGCAGAAATAAAAATTAGAAAAAAATTTCTTTTTTTAATTTAAATTATTTCTTTAATTTCGTTATTATTATTTTTTTTGTGCGTGTGTGTGTGCTTGGGATGTCTGGAAAGGGAAAAAAGCGCTTCTATTCTGCGCATAATTCGAACTTTCAAAAAATTAATAATATATAAAAAAATAATACTTATAACTAAAAAAAAATAATTAAATAATAGTTAAAAAAATAAATTAAATAAAAAAGAGGGATGAAAATTAAAATTAAAAGTACAAGAGGGTTATGAAAAATGGGGAGAGGGGATTTGAGCCATTGAGCTTGGGGGGGGGGGGATTGGCACCCCTCCTACACCCAGTACAAATGGTACGAATGAGTCTCTTTCTCTCTCGTACAGTTTTTGTTGAGTGTTAGTATAATATAAATTTAGGCCAAAATCTGAATGACTGAAGAAGAAGTAGAATGAAATGAATATATGAATGAATATATGATTTATTTTTCTAATCGTTTGATTTTTTTTACCATCGGCCATCGGCATCGGCCATCGGCCGATGGAAGAGGAAAAAAATCGGCCATCGGCCAAAAAAGAGATCGGTCGAGCCTTAGAAATTTGCCAAGAGATTACCCCAACCAGCTCCTTAATTTACCAAAAAATAACTTCAGTTTTTTTCTGTTCAGGACTTCAAATTCAAAAAATATCTAAAGGGGGGCACTTAGCCCCTCCCCGGAAGCAATTCTGGATGCGCCACTGCTTTCCGCTCTTAGTGATAGGTGTTTTTTCAATATTCCTTACCGATAATTTCCGACCAGAGCTGCTGATACTCTTCTGAAAATTTTCTTTCAAAGTCAGTGTTATATGTATCGCCTATCCACTACATCACAATTTCTCTAATATCGGATTTTATATCAGCTTCAAACGATTTTGATGAAACAATGAAGACGAAGAAAAAATCATGAAGTGTGCCCCCGCAGCTGATCAAAAACTATTCAAAGTATAAAAAAAATGTAAGTTACTGATTTATTTTTGCTGTAAATGCTAAATAAGATGAAAATTTGCAAAATTTGTTGCTAGTATAGATCTTGCTATCAATTAAATTGTATCTAAGAACAAAAAATGAGTAAAAATTGCATATTTTCCCCACTAGTGCATTAGATAAGTGTCAGTTTTTAAGCAGTATACTGAGATTATCAACCTTGACCCCGATTTTACGTTTCGACATTTTACGTTGCGACATCGATGTTATCAAAACATCGATGTTGAAATTTAAAACGTCGATGGTATCGATGCATCGACCTAAAAACATCCATGTTTTGCAACTTCTCTCTCGAATCTTTTTATTTATATTTTTGACTAGTCAACCAACCCTTTAGAGTGTGTAACTGTAAGAACTGAACTCACATAAATTTATTAGTAGAGAAGAGTTTTGAACTGTCTAAGAAAAAAAAAGAAAGTTAACTGTTAGCGCTCCAAATAAAGTATGATCTAAAAGGATAAATTATTTGTACATTAAAAAAAAAAAAAAAAAAAAAAAAAAAAAAAAAAAACTGAGCATCAATACAAATTAGTTGGAATAATTTTGTAATGTCTTTTGAATCTCCACCTGAATGATTCCAAAACTAAAAGTAAATTATTTAATAATTATGCGATGCAATTAGAGAAAATTAATAAAAACAATAGTTGATAACATGCTCATAGAAAAAATAAAATAAAAAAGTAAGTAAAGATGAGAAAAGGAAATGTAATCCACGATGAATGAGTGTTTTAAATATTTATAGCAACTAGAAATGCATACACAATGCATATAACAACTAGAAATGCATACACATATTTCAAGTACAGTTATAGTTTTTTAAATGAACGACTTAAGAGAGGAGTCTAATAATATAGGTTCGTATTATCTCACAGGAAAACTTTATTTTCAAGTGTGCGCTTCAAAAATATTACAGTCGACGCTCGTTATAACGACCACACGTTATAAAGACCATCCGAATATAACGACTGGTGAGAAAACCCCCAAATGTATCCCAACATACTCTATGTTCTACCTCTTATTACAGCGACCGACCACTCGTTATAAAGACCGTTTTCTGTAGAACGGAGAGGGTTGTTATATCGAGCGTCGACTGTATTATTAATGCAATACACCGCCACTATTAATATTTCTGTACTATAACTCTTCTTATACAGACTACTAGCAATAGAAAGCTCTTCCCAGTGTAGTAGATCTCGCGATAAAATAAAGTTTTCATAGCTGTAAACATAGTCACATTTTTATGGATATTTTTGGCTCAAACATAAAACATCAACATCGAAAAAACATCGAACGCAAAACATGGATGCTCGAAAAAACATTGGCCCTCAAATATCGATGATAAAACATCGATATCGATGTCACACCACAAGAAATGGGTAAATGACTAATTAAGGATTGGCATGCTTAAGGGCTTTTTAACCGTTTCAAAAAGGAGGTAGTTATCAGTTAGGTCCGTAAGTATGTTTTTCTTCTTGTTTGTTAGCTCATGACTAGTGGCGTAGCAAGGTCTGGTGTCCCCCGGGGCGGAGATCTATCTGTCACCCCCCTAATCGAATCACCCAAATGATAATAAATCTACATATATAAAAATGAATGTTGGTAAATGTGTATATATGTGTGTTCCCTAAGATCTCAGAAACTACTCGGGAGATTTGGCTGAAACTTTCACCGTTTGTTCCTTTTGGTACTGGGAAGGTTTAGAGACCAGTTTCAATAAAATCCGATGAGTAGTTATTTTTTTATTTCAATTTTAGACATGATTCTGTCTTTGTAATTTCAATTTAAAACTCCATTTTCGAAGGCTTTCATCAATCCAATCGAGTATTTAGTGTATCAACTCAACTCTCTGGCAGATAGTTGGAATTGCTTGCTACCGTAAATTTGGCGATCTTTTAAATCGCGCCAAGAGCCCTCAATAATGGAAGTTTTCCCAATAACTATCTCAAGTATAAAGGATAAAAAAGGTATTTGATTAATAGATTAATCTTTTTTTAAAAACAAATGAGATTCAGTTTCATATTTCGGAACTCCTTTAGATTTGTAGAGGCTTAGATGGCATGCATTATTTTCCAGACGAACACTATTTTGTTCTTTATACCTATTGCTGTTTTCAATCAAAGTATGTTACTATATTTTCTCGCCAAACATCCAATCAATGGTTCGTTTTCATGTCCAAACTATTTGCTATGATATACCGCAATGTTGGAAATTATTTTAACGCCTTAAGGAATGGTGTACTTTTAGCGCCAAATATAATATTCAAATTGATTTCAGATTGCCAAAAAGTAATCAGCTTCATAGAGAATACCTCAACATTTGGCGACAATTTCTCTTTCACAAAAGTGATAATACGTAAGTTTCTTTATTTATGGAAGGGATAGGGGTTCAGAATTATCCAAGGTATCCCAAATTAGCTACTAAATTGGCGACTTTTTAAATAGCGCCAAGAACCTTCAATAATATCGTATAAATTGCGATATTTCAACGTTCTTTCTAAAGCGTGTCATTTCGGAAAATGTGTTATTTTGTTTTTGAAGTTAGATAAGAAAACTTTCTTCTTCTTTTAAACTTTGGTAAGATGTCTGTTGGTTTCTGTGAGTTGGTTCTGTTGCATTCGAATGTCCCCAAGGGGGTGTTTTACTCCTTTTATGGGGTAAATCAGTGTTAATTTCAATGCAGACAAAAGTGATATGAATTGGCGCGACCAAGTGTTTGACGCCAAGTTGGTGACAAATGTGGCGATTTTTTTTTTTCTGATTTGGGTTCAATTTGGCGCTATTGGCGACATTTTCCGAAAAATCCACTGGATGATGTTAAAATCGGTGATATTTAGTAGATTAATCATTGTAAAACATTTTTTTGCATTGTTTCGTGGCAAACTAGGGATGTAAATGCTTGAACTGTAATCTTGCTCACTCCAAGCACTATTTTAACACTTAAGGCATCTACTAAGAAATTTACACGTAAAAGGAAGTAGTGTGGGGTCCATACTAGATTTTTATATCATACTTTGAAGGAATTATAGTTGAATTATAACTAAAATAGTGTTTTTTTCTGCTATATCAATTATTTTACAAATGAACTTTTCATTTTATACCACGGGCAAAGCCGTGCGGGTATCGCTAGTAATTTGATAAAAATATAATAAATATTTTGATTAATGTTTGTAAAATATATGTCCTGTGTAATGAATTGCCATTAGTAAAAGAGGTAATAGAAAATGTCGGACCAAAGTAGCAGCTCTTTCTTACATATGACAAAGGATAGTACCGCCCCCCACAGATATTTCTGTAAGTTCACGTCTTATCATTCAGGCAAAATTTCATGCAATAAGTCTTGCTTTTTTTGACACAAAAATTCAAGTACTGAGAGGGAGTCACCCTCGTCAAAGTTGGCACCCGGGATGGGCCGCCCCCTCGCCCCCATCTTCCTACGCCACTGCTCATGACGTCTGACTAAAAAAACGGATATTGATTATTCCATTTTTAATGGGTAGGAGATGGTCGAAATTAGGTCCCATACCATTGATTGACCATATTTGTTCATTAGAAAAAAGTTACGCCCAAAAAATTGTAAATCTTATTCAATTTCCTTAATAAATTATTAAATATAAAACCTGTTGTAGGTTGTAGTAGAAGTGCTTTGCCATTACACAGTAATATTAATGGTAATCATAATGACCATTTGAAGGAAGGTTTCCCTGAAAAAAAAAAAAATGAAATTCATTACTATCATTTTTCTGTGGTACGTTTATCTTTAGCTAATGCCAATAATAGATAACGGGGTCAAATACATGGTATTCTTTATCATTAGCACCTTGTATTGTTTTGAAGTATGAATCAGTTGGGATGGTTGTAATTAAGTCACACTCAAATATAATCCCAGAGAGGAATAAAGATTAGTTGTTAGTGTCAATCGTTTAAAATTCAAACGCGCTGACAGTTTTTATTTAATTTAGGAACTTTATAGAGCATTTACATGACATTACAGGGTGAAGTTTCGTAATGGAAACATTACACTATTTCTGAAGTACATTTGCACTAAAAAGAGTAGAAAATAATTGTTTGGAGAAAATATAGAACCGACTTCAACATTTCAGTTGGAAATTGCTTAAGAAAGTCAAAATATTCTTCGAGCACTATATCGATGCTACTTTTCGTCATAATTTTGAAGTAAACTCAAAAACAATAGGTAAAACGATGTTTAACCATGTTTTGCTAAAATTTTTCAAAAAAAAAAAAAAATCGTTTAAAATTATTAAGAACAAAACATTTATACCGTTACTCAAATACATGGTTATCAATGTAATGTATGCGATTGCTATTGAAGAACCTGGATCCATTAAAATAATTATTTATGATTGATTTGTAGTTACGAATGCTTCAATGTATCGTTTTTGCGCCGACTGCAAAAATTATGTGAAGTAGTATTCATATGATGTTCAAAGAATAAAATTCTTTTTTACTTTTTAGACTAGAGCTTTTTTTTCAAGTAGCTTTTATTTACTGATTTATTTATTTGTTTTTTTTCCTTTAAATTTAGATACAAATACTGTAGATCTAGTTAATTAAAAAACACTTATCCTAACGGTGTTAGAACTTAAGAAATTGCACTTTTATGGATGTGATATTGACAAAAATTTTCAATTGTGATTTATATGTATATTTTGAAATAAATTGGACTACACTTTGTTGTCCAGTTAAAGTTCCATTTGCTTAGTTATGGTCATACTAACAATTAGTAATGGTCATTCTAACTGTATTCAATTATTTTTAGGAAATACATAAAAAGTATTCAAGAATAAGGAAACACTTATTTTTACTACAGATATAATTAAATTTAAAGTATGTCTTGAATTATCAATTTGAGCAACAGGAAAATTGAAAAATGAATAACTTTTGAAAGGTTAATCTGAAAAAATAATGTAAATCAATTGAATTATTCCACAGATGCGTTGTTATTTATTGTCTACTCAGATATCCCTTTGAGTTATTAAAGAACAATAATTTAATGCAAGTAAAAGGAAGTAGTGTGGGTTTCATACGAGCTTTTTAAGACTAAAAGAAAATTGCCAGTCCTTTTTCCAAAAAAAAAAAAAAAAAAAGTGGGCGGGGACGGGGTTTGTAAACCGACACCCCTACGGCGACGACCCTGATTTGAAAGTAATAATATTTTTCCTCATTTCTAGATTGTTTCAATTTAATGCATTTAAAAAATTCTGAATTAAAATTTAGTTTTCTTTCTTCAAATATGCTTTTATGGGTATTAAAATATTTTATGTTTTGGTGAACGGGGCGAGGGGTCGCGTCTCATTTTGGCTACGACCTGCATCGATGTCAGAAACTTCATTCTTAACGAAATTTCATGTTTCTAAGGCCCTACCTTTTTTTTCCCGGGGAGCAAGCTACACAGAAACATTTTATTTTAAAGAGTTCGCAAACGACAAAGTTTTTAGCATTTTAATTATTATTAGTATTATTATTATTTATTTTTTTGATTTTTGTTCTTTTACAGAAGATAAATCTTATTGCATCCAGCTGTCTCCGAAGAGCAGATCTACCTTGATATAAAAGTCATTTTGTGTTCACTGCTGCCTATATTTTATGCCTACACTGTAAAAAATGAATGTTGTTTTTACATTATAATACAGTTAATTTTATAGTAATAAACTGTACAATTGCTAATTTTACAGTTTATTACTGTGTATTTTACAATTTTAAACTGGAACCTCTGCTGCCAGTATTATACTGTTGTTTTTATAGTACAATATAGCTAAATTTTACGGCAATAAACTGTAAAATTTCTAACTTTATAGTAAGAAACTGTAAAAATGCTAGTTTTACAGTTTATTAGTGTACATTTTGCAGTTTTAAATTAGAACCTCGGCTGCCAGTATTATACTGTAAAAACAACACTTCATTTTTTTCAGTGTATATAAACACAACAATTTAAAAACTGAGAAAAATAGGCGAACTCGTTTTAGACTGTAATGAGTAAATTTCACACATTTCCTGCTGAAAATTCTAAAATCAAACATAGAAATGAAATTTAGTTCAACAAAGGATACTTTCGAATATATCTTTAATTCCTTTGAAGATTTGGTTATTCAAAGTAGCTTTGACCAGAAAATTCACACCATTCAGTGAAATTTACGATGAAAACAGATAGTTTCAATGTATAGAAAAACTTACTCAAATCTATGGGAATGGCAAAAAAAGGGACAAAATATTGTACTACAATAGTCATTTCCATGAGATAACTTCGTTTCGTATTGTTTACCCAAATTAGCAGAATTAAACAAAACCTGTCATTCATGAGTGTAATTATTTTTCCAGCAATTGAATTTCCTCTCCTTTTGAGTAAAGCCGGAATTTAATTAGCAAACTTTAAAACTTGTATTTTGTGTTGAATGTAATTCCCTTCTGGTACAAAGACTCGGAACCGAAACGTCAAAACTTTATTCCTGCAGAGATATTCGTTTTCACGGAGGAAGTGAAATGCATCAAGTTGGTATTTGTTTAAAAGAGTTGAAAACGTAGTTGCGTAACAGGAGCTTTGTTGCAGCATGTTTGGCGTAAATCTAGTTTATGCTTAAAACAGTAATGTAGCAATTTGTTCCTTTTTCAGTGAGAGAATGGATTTTTAAAAGATAAGTTTTATGTAAATTAAATGCAATATACCGGGTGTTAAATTTATACTGCTTTATTACAAAATTCTTGCAGTGATTTAAAAGAAAAAAAAATATTTATACACTGTGTTCCATTTTGATTTTTATCATTATCTCATCAAGCCCCGCACTAGAACAAAAAACTGTAAAATTACTATAAAATTAGCTAGATTATACTGTAAATATAACATTTTTTTTACAGTGAATAAACTTACATACAAAGAGTTTATCTACATGGTTTTTACAATGGGTGTTACCACACGGACTAAAATGTCACCGATCAATGAATGAGTTCTGTAAAACTGTTTTCACTACTAGCACACAGTTAAAGTTAGGAAAACAACCCTACTCCCTGTCGTTTCTACAGTTCAGCGTTTTTCAACCCTTTTCGACCAGCAGACCGGCAAAAAATGCCTTGGAGACCGTTAAAAACTGGTGAAATAATTGCAAGAACTTTTTTTCCTAAGAAATCTACATATAGAAATGGATGTATGTATACAGGGTGTCCACTCCAATCGTGGACCAATAGCTAATTTCTAAACCGTTAGAGATAAGCATATAGTTTATTTAGGAAAAAATCTCCAAATTACGAAAGGAATTTTGGGTCTATTCAATGTTTTTCAAAAAATCAAATTTTGAAAGAGTTACGAAATTTAAATTTTTATACAGCCCCCGAGTCCTATCAATCATATTTAGCAAAACATTCTTGACCCTGTAACGTTTAAAACTAAAAAAAAAATCATTCTTCTACCACAAAAATTGACCGAGTTATGACGTTTTGAAAAATCAAGATTTTGCATTGTTTTATGACGTCATCGAGAGATCACTTAAGGGACCGTTTGCGAAATCCTTCAAAATCTTGATTTTTCAAAACGTCATAACTCGGTCAATTTTTGTGGTAGAAGAGTGATTTTTTTTTAGTTTTAAACGTTACAGTGTCAAGAATGTTTTGCTAAATATGATTGATAGGACTCGGGGGCTGTATAAAAATTTAAATTTCGTAACTCTTTCAAAATTTGATTTTTTGAAAAACATTGAATGGACCCAAAATTCCTTTCATAATTTGGAGATTTTTTCCTAAATAAACTATATGCTTATCTCTAACGGTTTAGAAATTAGCTATTGGTCCACGATTGGAGTGGACATCCTGTATATGCATGTTTGTATGTTTGTTCCTTATACAAATCCAGTTTTCGTCAGATTTTCATCAAACTTGGCACAGAGGTTTTTTGATGCACTAGAATTTACATAGGCGGGGTTTTGAAATTAAAAAAAAATTAAAAAGCTCAAAATTCAATTTTTTTGTCATAAAATGGCCATTTTCTTTCAATTTTGAATGTAGAGTAATAGAGATAAGCCTTTAAGCATACAAATTGATAACATTTAGATACATTTAAATATAAGTATTTTCCAACAAAGATTACGCTTAACAATGAATTATCAATTCAAGGCTCACCTATTTCATTTTAGCATGAAATAAGTGAAACATAATGCAATACAGGGCAACGACAGGTAATAAGCTGGTAGTGAATAAATAAACAAAAATGTATTTGTTATTATAGAACTGTCACAAAAGTACATTTAAGCGTTGAGATAAGTAATTATTGTTATAACTATACCAATGTAGATAAACATTTGGGGAATATTATAGAATATAACGAAAATTAAACACATAGTTTATTATTAGTATATATAGTGTTATTATTATGATTTTTACGGGGCTAATTTATTGTAAGCTGTGACTTAAATAGAATTAAATCTTAACTAGTTGATAAAAAGATGCTTTATACAATATTTCAAGTTAAATAACGAAATGATTACGAATATTTATAAGAATTTTTCTAGAAATCGTAATTTTTTAATTGAAATGAGTTAGGAAGAATCTCTTTCTCTGCTTATTCGTGTTGCAAATTGGTGAAACAGGTTTTTATTTTTTATTTTTCTGAAAGTTGTTAGGTGTGTGATTAAGCTCTTTTTTGAATGTGATCTCTACAACATGCTTAGTACCCGTCAAAGCTGGTAAAATTCAAAACAGAAAAAAAAATATTAATTTTATAGTGTTTTTTTTATAGATATATTTTGCATGTTGAATAAGGTAAAAAAAGTAGAACACAAAAGTTGGTAAAAATGTCGTTTGATAGATGCCTACAAAAGTGGAAATGTAGTTTAAATTTGAAGTAAAAAAAAAAAAAGCGACGCAAATATGCGTATACTTTTTTATTCGCAACTCCAGAGCTCGAATACGCCATTTTGCAGTGATTTACAAAAGTCCTTTTAAAGGCAATACATTGCATTCCATGTGAGTGGCAGCGGTAGAATATTTTTTTTTTTGCTTCGATGAGAATATGGAAGAAATTCCGAGTAATATTAATTGTGAATTACCATTTGGATTTTCGTAACAAGTGAGTGTCATTAGGACCAGCCCAGTTGGGCCCAGAGCCTGCTGCTGGTCGTCGCATTTGTATTTGTATTTTTATTTGTATTACTTTTAAAAAGTTTTTTTTACAATACAGTGAGACCTATTGACTATCAAATTTTTCTAATAACTTCTCGTTAAAGTTTTACATTTTAAAATTTAATGCAATCAGAAAAATCTAAGTTGTCAATGTACATTTTTTAAAATTCTAACCTGAAAAATAATTTCATCGTTAAAAATATCGGCGAACTTTCAAATGGAATTCTAAATTATTATAAAGCCTTTTCACTGACAGATTTCTTACAGAACTATTTATTTTTAGCGTTTTACATAATACCAACAGAGGGTGTTATTGAAAAAGAATTTCTACAATAGTTTTCCGAGCAGTTCCTTTTTACAGCATCTACATAAATTCTAAAATTATCGTTCATAGTACATTTTGAATGAATAAAAGAAAGAAGAGGGGAGGGGGGAACTCGTATAAAAGAATAAAATACTATGCGACTTGCATTAATTTCTAACGTTTAGTAATACTTGTTGATTTCTCATCACCTTTTATATGGACTAGAATATCCGCATGACTTAACGAATTCATTTCAAAAGAATAAAGAAAAAAAAAATTTTGCATACAAACAAAATTTTGGCAGGAATTCAAGTGAAACAGGCGATCGCAAATTGCAATCGCTACTGGAAGTGAATTACATTAGAACGTTTCTTGATAAAAAACATCGTGACGTTTGCCTATGAAAAACGAGCTAGATAAAACGTCACAGCCTACTTGGCGAATAAGAGGAGATCACTGACTGCTTGTGAGCTCTTATTGGCTCCACCCGTAGTGACGTCAGTGCGATTAGCATTTATAGCGATTGCAACTTATCCAAATTTGGGAATTTGTGATTGCAATGGTGAGTTGCGATCGTCCGTGTTTCACTTGAATTCCTGCCTTAATCATTCATTAAGCTTAGAAGCAATTTATGCGTTACGGCTTGCGTTTGTTTCACCTTGCATAGGCAGGAATTCAAGTAAAACACGGACGATCGCAACTCACCATTGCAATCGCAAATTCCCAATTTTGGATAAGTTGCAATCGCTATAAATGCTAATTGCACTGACGTCACTACGGGTGGAGCCAATAAGAGATCACAAGCAGTCAGCGATCTCCTCTTATTCGCCAAGTAGGCTGTGACGTTTTATCTAGCTCGTTTTTCATAGGCAAACGTCACGCTGACGTCACGATGTTTTTATCAAGAAACGTTCTAATGTAATTCACTTCCAGTAGCGATTGCAATATGCGATCGCCTGTTTCATTTGAATTCCTGCCATAGACAGTTACCGCAGAGCCTCCATAGTTCGTTAGAGTTGCGAATAAGCTGAGTATGTAAAAACATATGAAGGTGCGAAGGGTTATATCCTAATATTTATAAACGATAAATATAATAAATAAATAAGTGAATAAAAAGATATTAAAGATAAAGAAATAAAATTAAAATCACATATTGTTTTCTGTAAGCAGTAATTGGTTTTTTATATTTAAAACTAAATCCATTCTAGAATAGGGTAACAGAGCATAGTAATTAGATAAATTGGTTACACATAATTTGGGACAAAGATTTGCGCTCCATTACCCAGGCAGGAATTCGAATTCCCTTCCAGTGAAATAATAATTTACCAATACATAATTTGTTTTACTGCGGTGGCAATGAATCAAACTGTCAGGGAGATCCTCGCTTCACAGAAAAAGGAATGCTGATGCGGAAATGGTGAGAAAACAAATAGTTTCAGCTACGAAACAAAACTAATTCCGACGGATGTTTCTTGTCACGCAGATAGAAATAAATGCGGAAAAAGTATTATTTCAGGGGAAGAAAAAAATATTGCGGTTTTCGCATCTTTTCTCGAAGATTTCTTAGCAAAACTTGTTTTAAGGTGTCTGCCAAATTTTCTGGGCACCTTCGAAGTTATGCAAATTTAGTTTCGAATTTTAGTACTAGTGATAATAGTAATCTTGATTCATAAAGCCAGTTGGTACTCAAAACTATTTTAGGGATTAAAATGTGCTATATTTGAGTTCATTCTTAACGTGGAAATAATAGTCATTTTCATGCAAATGGTATTAACTAGATAAATAAAGGGTAAAAACAAGGTTTTCAGAAAATTAACCCTAGAATGCTTGATTTTTTGTCTGTCTTTGAAAAAATGTATACGTTTTTCAATGTAATAAGAAACATGGAAAAAGATTTAAAAAAAAAAAAAAAGTTTTGAAGATAGATGGTGATACTTGCTTTAAAGCAGGGAAGTAATTTCAAGTTTTTCCAGGGGGGGGGCAAAGGGTCCAAGTACAATGCAATTTCACCGGGAAACATCAAAAACCACGCCCTCTTATATGTGAATACATAGATTTCTCAAAGCCAGGGGGGGGCAATAGACCCCCCCTGCCCCCCTAAATGACGGGCCTGCTTTAAAGATACCTAATACTTGCTTTTAATGCTTGAGTTGCCTTATGACTACACTTTGCTGGTCATAGGGAAAAATAGTCCATATCCAATTGACAATGCGATGCGGTGTAGGTATGCCGTAAAGTACGCATGTAAAAGTAAAGTTCATCAATTAGGAGAATTTAATGTAGAATAATTCAGACTTACACGCCCCGCCAATGCCCCAGTTATTAGTTTTCATAATTACACTCACACGATGCACTGGTAATCATTATTTTCAGAGGAAGTGGTTTGCAAAGAAGTGTCTGGAATAACGTACAGTAATTTTCTACAGATTTCTATCATTAATTACGATTTAAAAGGAAACCTAAAGGGAAGTTTGGCATTAAAGTTTCAGACGAAATCAAGCAAAATCGCATTTTCTTAACTAAAAGTTAATTTAAATTTTTATTATATATAATGATTTTACATTAATTAAGCTAACTTGCTACCACTTGGTAATAAATTTTATAATGTTACTTTAAATGGAGCATATACCCTGATGTAGAGAGGCGAAGTGCTTGACTGTCAAGATAAGTTGCCTCAAAGTGACAACTTCGTTTTTTAATATTAAGTAATTTATTTCGCATTTGTTAGTGCTGATAGATTTTAACACAGTATCTAGGACTACATTAAAAAAAGTATTAAACATATTTTTCCTTTTTTCATTAACACAGCAGTTTTTATAAAGGACTCCGCTTTGGTAGGGCGTAGTACCGCTATTTATTATCTATATACTATATAAAACTAGCTGTCGTGGCCGTCACGAAACTTTCTTCTATATCTATCTTATGAATTCCGGTTACAAAATAAAATACGTACTCGCCCGAGTAATTGGAGACAGCTCCAATTTCCCAATTATCGTAATAACCCTGCAAATGCAGAATCAATGAGCGAAATTGGAAATCATTGCAAAAGCCTTGTTTAGATAAATTGCAAACATTTTATTTGTTAGTAAAAAGAAATTGGCAACAGTTAAAAATTTCAAATCATTGAAAGTTTTCAGCTGTTTTGATAATTAAATAGCGTGAAAGCGATTTTTTAATGAATTAATTTTTCGCATTGTTGACTAAGCGCAAAAATCACCCCACCCTCCCCCTGGAGCGATTGGCGCCAAAATTTAATCGATGCTTGCTTCCATATTGGGTTAGTGTTATTCCAAATTTCATTCAAATCGCAGCAATATTTCCCGAGATACAGTAGGTGCAATGACAAAATAAGCACTTTTGATTGCTCCACCCCCCTTTGAGATATTGACACACAAATTGAATCAGCACCTGTACTCAATAGGGTCTACCTATGGACCAATTTTCGTTTGATTCCGCCGGTTACTTCCTGAGATATAGCAGTCACCCCCGCGCAGAACACGTGCGATTGCTCCACCCCCCTTCGAGATATTGACAAACAAATTGAATCAGCACCTGTACTCAGTAGGGTCTACCTATGGACCAATTTTCGTTTGATTCCGCCGGCTACTTCCTGAGATATAGCAATCACCCCCGCGCAGAACACGTGCGATTGCTCCACCCCCCTTAGAGGAATTCGTTAAAAAAAGTCAGGTGCACCAGTTCACATGGTGGTACATATGTGCAAAAATTTTTGTTCGATTTCATTCAGTAGTTTTTGCTCTAGCGCGGCCACAAAAACTGGTCACACACATACAGACTCACACACACACAGACAGACAGACAGACAGACATTTTCCAAAAATGGTCGAAATGGACTCAGCGCACCTCAAAACGTGCAAATCCGTCAAAATTCGACATTCGAAAATTTTCACGAAACCAATACTTTCTTCTATATATTAGATATAGAAGAAAGTAAAAATGGATGTATGTATGTACGAGGTGTGTTCAAAAAATAACGGGAATTTTAATTTTTTGAAAAAAATATCCATTTATTCATCTACATTAATGTTGTTACCTTCAAAGTAATCCCCCCTGGATAATATACACTTGTGTTAGCGCTTCTTCCAATTCTCGAAACGCTTATTAAATTCGATCTTTGGGGTAGGCTTTAGCTCTTTCAGCGATGCACTCTTAATGTCATCTGTGCTTGTAAATCGACGACTCTTTAAGGTTCTTTTTATTTTTGAGAATAAGAAAAAATCACACGGAGCCGTGTCTGGCGAATATGGAGGCTTAGGCATCATTACAGTATTGTTTTTGGCTAAATATTTACGAATAAGCAATGAAGTGTGTGCTGGTGCATTGTGGTGGTGCAAACGGAACGACTTGTCCTTCCACAAATCTGGGCGTTTTTTTACGGATTGCTTCACGCAAACGACGTTGAACTTGTAGATAGTATTCCTTGTTAACCGTTTGGCCTTGTGGCAAGAATTCATGATGCACTGTGTCATTACTATGTTAAAAAACACAGTGAGTAGAACTTTCACATTTGACCGCACTTGCCGAGCCTTTTTCGGTCTTGGCAAGCCATTGTGCTTCTACTGGGATGATTGGACCTTAGTTTCGACATCATACCCGTATACCCATGTTTAGTCAACTGTTAAAACACGTTTCAGTTCTTCTGCATCGTTGTTGACTTCATTTAGTAACTCCTGAGAAACTTCCATTCGCCGTTTTTTTTTTTTTGTTCAAAAGTCAACAATTTTGGAACAAATTTTGCTGCTACGCGTTTCATACCTAAACACTTCGAAAAAATTTGATGGCATGAGCCAATAGATATTCCAGCATCATCAGCAACTTCTCTGATTGTGATTCAGCGATCGTTCATAACCATTTCGTTCACTTTTTCCACGATTTCATCGGTTGTTAATGTGCTCGAGCGTCCAGTGCGTTCATCATTTTCAACGACTTTACGGAAATCTTGGAAACGCTTACACCACTCGGAATGTCTTATTTTACTCATAGCAGAATCGCCATAGGCCTTTATCAACATTTCACAAACTTTGTTACACTTAATATCATTTTTTACACACAATTTTACACAAATTCTTTGTTCCCTTACTTTCATCCAACAAAAATCACCAAACCAATAAAACACCTCTAACCTTACCTGTTGCGAAGGAAAAAGTAACAATGAAAACAGTTGGCAATTTTATGTTTTATTTTAAGGGTATGTTTACCAACATAACACAAAAAAAAATTGTCAATCGGACTCTCCAAACCCGCGCAATTTAAAAATTCCCGTTATTTTTTGAACACACCTCGTATATTTGTTTGTATGTTTGTTCCTTATACAAATTCCCAATTTTCGTCAGATTTTCATCAAACTTGGCACAGAGGTTCTTTGATGCACTAGAATTCACATGGGAGGGGTTTTAATACGATTTACAATGAATTATGAATTTAAGACTCACCAATTTCATTTTAGAGTGAAATAAGTTAAGCATAATGCAATACCGGCAACGCCGGGTAGTAAGCTAGTCAGGACCGTCATTTTGAATTTTTTCAGGAGGGGGGGGGGGGAGGGTGTATACACAATGTTCATTTACCAAAAAATGGCAAAAAACACGCCTTCTTACATGTGAATACATTGATTTCCCAAAGTCAGGCCCCCCACCCCTGAACTCCGAAATGACGGGCCTGATGAAATTTGACCATGTGAAATTTTTCGTCTGGGACAGATTTCATGAAATTACGAACAACTCATTCTGGACCTGAAAATTGAAATTTTAGTTAGTAGCCAGTGGCCGGCAGACACTTTTAATTTAGTAGTCAGTTTTTTACAGTTTAGTCGCCACTTTACCCAAGATTTTTTTTCGGAAAAAATAAGGCATTAAGGTAAGCATTACTGTCAAAAGAGATCTCATTACAAAGTTGTACACATAGAATGTCTGCATAAATTGGAGCAAAGGAAGTTAAAAATTAAAATTGTTTCAGTCAACCATTATTTTTGTAAAAAAAAATTTTGACTTTACACAAGTGGGAGAGCTAAAAATGACTTATTTTGAAAACACTTTTTTTTAATGATGTAAAAATTAGCAGAAGCCGGTTAAGTTTTCAAATAGTGGCCGGTTGTGTGTTTTATTTAGTCACCATAGTAAAGGGTTTAGTCACCAGACGGCAAGGTGCGAGTGGTTATTTTCAGGTCTATCTCATTCACTGGTTCATCTGTCTTGTAGCACGTCTTCTAAAATGTTGATATTTATTCTATACGTCAAATGTTCTCTAAAATGGATGATTCTGAAACATTATACCTGATAGATAAAGAATAATAAATGGTTAAACTGTACTGCCCCACCATCAATTTCGATGGAGTTTATACAATACTTTATATATCTAGCAACCTGTTTCACGGTTTAATGCATCCCTGGATTTAGTGATGAAACCATATCGTTGAGAATAAACAGAACTTCGGCATGTGGCTTAAAGTTACAGATGATAATGTTAAAGCATTTGGCGTTATTTATGGCAGTGATTTTAGACAGTTCGATTGATAAAACAGTTTTACGCTACGTGTGGTTACTTTTACGTATTGTATTTGCATTGCTTGTGGGTGAAATTCATCCAATTTTGCAAAGTGTTTCTTTGCTTTTCATTATCGTTCTTCTTCGAGGTAAGGGGTGACCATTAAAGTCCGCTGTCACCCGATTAATTCCAAAGCAGCAAGAGCTATGGTTATGAAAGTAGGGTCTAGATATTGTAAAGTTGCCACACCATACACAATAATGAATAATTCCTCATCAGCAAGAGCTATGGTCACAAAAGTAGGGTCTAGATTTAGTAAAGTTGCCACACGATGCACAATAAAGCTACTTACAGCGCCACCTGACTGCAAAACTCCAAACTAGTATTCTTGTATCAAGTCAATTACAAAGTTTTTCAGCTGTATCAACTTAAGAAAGAAAGGGTATCTTCTTCACAGTCATGTTTTGAATAGTAGGCGTAAAATGCTCCTTTGATCGCGTTGGACGAAACTGTACTTGCTGAAAATGAGCCTCATTTATCTGTATTGCTAAAAATGGTGTTTTTCAGAACAGCTACACAATTGGACACGGGACCGCACTTACCACTGCCCATTATAGTACATGGCATGTGACACCTTGGTATAATAAGTATACGTAATATGGTTTCAAAGTTCCTGCAATGTTGTTGGAGAGGCTTCATACTCGCTCTGTGATTCATTCCTAATAAATAATTTAACCATAGTTAAAAAAAACTAAAAATACGCTTTTAGAGTTTTTTTTTTTACAAATTTAAAAGTAATATACTTAATACTATCATTAATACTAAAGGTTAAACTATATTTCATGAATCTCTAACTGATTTCCCTCTGATTTTCAAAACTATTGAATATCCGCTAAGTTTACACGCACTAATAATACATCAACATGCAATATAGTTTAGCCTTTAGTATTATTAATAGTGTTAAATATACTCCATTTATATTTGCAAAGACTATGAATTTTATCTTTTATTCAGAGTTAGTTACACAAGCAACTGAAATACTTATAATACATCAACATGTTATAATATCGTTCAGTTTTTAGAATTAATAATAGTATTAAATATAGTACTTTTATTTTTGTAAAGAACGTGAATTTTAGCTTTTATTTAGAGTTACATACCTACCTACATACGTACAAACAAACCCACATGTGAAACTAATAAAAGCGTATTAAAAAGGTATATGGGATTAGGTCAGGTGATCGTGGAGGTCATCTCAAGCAAGGAATCATGTCTGACGACTAGTTGCTGGAATGCATTTTATTCCTACTATTTTTAACAACACTGTGTGGAAGACATTTTTTTTTCTTCTAAACTTGATGGTGCTGAATGTTTCCCGTATCCCTATCTCGTACCGTTTCTGAGATAAGAACACTAAAAAATGACTGTTGTTTTTACAGTATGATACAGCTATTATTACAGTAATTTTACAGTAATAAACTAAATTTGCTAATTTTACAGTAGTGAACTGTAAAATAGCTAGTTTACAATAATAAACTAAAATTGCTAGTTTCACAGTTTATTACTGCGCATTTTACAGTTTTAAACTGGAACCTCTACTGCCAGTAGTACACTATTGTTTTTACAGTGTAATACAGCTAATTTAATGGTGATAAGCTGTAGCATTGCTAACTTTACAGCAGTAAACTGTAAAGTTGCTATTTTCATAGTAAGAAACTGTAAAATAGCTAGTTTTGTGGTTTATTACTGCGATTTTACAGTTTTAAACTGAAACATCTGCTTGAAGTACTGTGAAAACAACAACTTATTTTTTGCAGTGAAGGCTAGTTTCCAGTTTTGTGCCACTTGGTGTTGTAAGCAGCTTCATGGTGTAACACATGGCAACATTTGTTAATTCATAATAGTCCTTCAATATATTAAATTTTTAGCAAGACCATTTGAATGTGAAATGGCGGAGATGAAAGTCATTTAGAGTGTCTGCAAAACAGTTTACAAGTAATTTTTCATAAAAATTGATGCACATGATAAAAAACTGCCTATATGTTTTAATACAAATGCTTCGCCCTTTTTGAACATGTTTTACAAAACCTTCAATTACTCGAGACTAAGTCAGGATGAGTTACACCACTCTAACTCTAACCTGACTATTTGTTATTGAAGCTGCTAATTGGCACAAACATTTAAAAACACTCTGGGTAATCAGTTTTTCAGTAAATTAAAAGCGTAAGTTGTATTTTTTAAATCAAACCAATGTATGTATTTCACTTTATTGAAAGAAAATGAAACTGATAATTTATTCAAAGAGCAATAAAGCAATTTTTGCTTATTTTAAACAGTTAATTTAGATTTTTTTCTTGTAGTTTTCTGTTACGTTTAAAAAACTCTTTAGCTTAATTAATAGGTCTTTAGACTTTAATTATTTCACTCAATTAAGTTAATCATAAAAGCGGTCTAAAGCTCCTTTATTAAACACAAAACTAGCCGAAAGATTTTTTTTCGGTTTTTATTAATGAGTATCGTGATGGTTGAGCATTAATAAATTTGTTACATCGAATACCTATTTAAACGTTTTTGACCAATTAGTACCTTCGTTAAAAAAATGCTTTCCCAATGTTTCGTTTCTCAGTTTAATTTAATTAGTTTAAACTAAAATACCTATTTGACTAAAATTAACGAGAAATGAATTAATAGAAATGGGGGAATTACATTTAATTTCTTTTAAAGTTTCTTTTTACAGTAGAAATGGTAATCGTGTGGGAAACGTGTTTGTTTAAAACAAACCTCTAAGGTTGGTTTTCAAAAACGTTAAAAAAATGTTAACAATGCAAAAGCTTGTTCTTCTGTAGTTTGTATTTCGAAATGAATTTGATTTTTAGCTTACTTTCCAGGAAAAAAAATTACTAATTCTGAAATGAATAAATGAATGAATAAATAAATTTAAAAATAATAAAAAATAAATGAATGCTAAAGTAAAGAACTATAAGAAATTTTTGATTTGTATAGAAATTTGTGTGTGTTTTGTTTTATAAACAAAAAAAAGTAAATAAACAATACAGTAGCTTTGAAATTATAAATAAAACATCAAATATTTCAAATGAAAATTGAAAAAACTAATTTATAGAATTAATATTAATTGAAAACTTCGGAAGAGTTGAAGGAAAATAAGCTATTTGGCATTTGCTTGCAATTTTGCCTTTGCTTCGACTGTGGGCTTTTAAATGTTTTAAGAACCTTTCTGGTCAATTACTAAAACATGACTGAATTTCATTTGGAAGGTTTCTGATTTATTTCAGAAGCTTGACTGGTTTCTATTGGGAAGGTTTCTGAATTCTACCGAATGATTCCTGGTTAATTTCACGAAGGTTACAAACTTTTAGTGGAAAACTTTCCTTTGTTTTCCCACGTGTGTTACTGGATGAAACTAGTCACATTAACTGCCCATTATTTTCTAGGAATTTAGAATAAGTCTAAGCTTTTAGGCTGAAGTCTGAGCCATCCCTTCCTTAAATAGCACTTAGGCATCCTGGGCATGAATCTACAATATCATTGCAAGTTAAAATCAGAAAGAAAATAAAAGCATGTAAAAGAGAAATGCAATTTAAGTTATAACTACTATGTGATAGCCTATATGATCTGAAACTATGAATGGATAATTCATGAAACTGGAGGATGGTGGAACATTTTTACTGACATATCCTTTTTTTATACCCTAAAATGTATCTAAAAGAAACAACTACGAGGGTTGCCATTTATATTCTTGGTTTTGACAACAAATGGTATTGCTGAGTGATCGCCGATGATTCCAAACAAAAATTTGACCATAATTTTTAACCATAATTCCTCTAGAAAGATTTGCTTTTAGCTAGATTTGTGTTTCTTAAAGTAAGATAAAAAAATTCTTTCCGTGCTAAAAAGAAAAAAAAAAAATGGAATTGTCTCGAGGACATTTTTGTGCGACTATTTTTTCTCGTACTCGACATTTAATTCTTTATGAAGTACTGTCAACACCATCCTACAGCTGTGTGAAAAATTTGAATAAAAATTTAAATCCTGGTCGACGTCTGCTCCAAGACAAACTTCATGAAGGTCATAAAAAATCGGTAGTTGCTCGAGAAAATATCGTTATTGCTAATGAATTGATAAAGCGTGGTTGTGTGACATACTGTGAGATTGAGGCATCTATGGGCATTAGTATGACAAGCATTAGTAAGATATGACATAAACATTTGGCCGCAAAAAAATTTGTTAGTTGAATCCCGCAGAATTTTGAAAACGCTTAAAAGAATTTTCATGCCTACTATAGCGCAAAGAAATGCTAAGAAATACGTTTAAAGTGCCTCAAAGGCAATGTACAACATCTAGACAGGTGACGAATCATATATATGTGTATATTAGAACGAAAAAAAAAAACAACAATTGACAGTATTTTGTCTTTCAACATGAATAAATCCAACAAAAGTTACTAGTGGAAGAAGCTCACAGAAGCAAATGACTGCTTGTTTCTTCGCAATAACCAGTAATGTGAATACAGTGGTGCTACAGAAATAAGGACTGTCCATGTCCATTCTGAATGGTACCTGGCCACTTGTTTGTTGGAAAACTTCGTAGAATTTAGAAAAAAGCAGAAGATGAGGCGACTTAGAATGCTTAATATGAGTAGTCTTGAGCAAAGGAGAACCAGAGGGGACATGATTCAGTTATTTAAATTTATTAAAATGTATCATGTTGCAGGGTTAGATTTTTGCACGGAACGCAGGACAAGGGATCATTGTTTGAAGCT